>WNWK01008962.1:0-80507 GCA_009830355.1 Cherax destructor
AACCAAATAACTGCTGCAACATACGGACGCCTGGCGAATCTAAAAACAGCATTCCGACATTTTAATGAGGAATCATTCAGGACCCTGTACACTGTGTACATTAGGCCCATACTGGAGTATGCAGCGCCAGTTTGGAACCCTCACCTAGTCAAGCATGTAAGGAAACTAGAGAAAGTGCAAAGGTTTGCAACAAGACTAGTCCTGGAGCTACGGGGTATGTCCTATGAGGAGAGGTTATGGGAAATCGACCTGATGACACTGGAAGACAGGAGAAATAGAGGGGATATGATAACGACATATAAAATACTGAGAGGAATAGACAAGGTGGACAGAGACAGAATGTTCCAGAGGTGGGACACAGCAACAAGGGGTCACAGTTGGAAATTGAAAACTCAGATGAACCACAGTGGTGTTAGGAAGTATTTCTTCAGTTACAGAGTTGTCAGGAAGTGGAATAGTCTGGGAAGAGATGTAGTGGAGGCAGGATCCATACATAACTTTAAGGAGAGGTATGATAAAGCTCATGGAGCGGGTAGAGTGACGGAGTAGCGGCCAGTGAAGAGGCGGGGCCAGGAGCTGTGACTCGATCACTGCAGCCACCACTAGGTGAGTACAACAACTAAGTGAGCACACACACACAAAGTTGTTATACAGTCACATTAGGAGAAAAACAACAGTCAAGGAACAGGTAATCGGGCTGAGGAAAGGAGGGGAGCTCACAAAGAGTGACCAGGAAGTTTGTGATTTAGAGAAGTATTCACAATAGAGACAGGAATGCTTCCAGACAACCGTGGAGTTAGGGTGCACCAGCAGGTGCTGGACACAATACACATAACCAAGGTAGAGGTGAAGAAACTGCTAGGTGAACTAGATACTTCGAAGGCAGTGGGCCCAGATAATATATCTCCTTGGATACTGAAAGAGGGAGCAGAGGAACTGTGTGTGCCGCTAGCAACAATCTTCAGTAAATTTATCGAAACTGGACAATTGCCTGAGGCGTAGAAGACAGCAAATGTAGTTCCAATTTTTAAGAAAGGAGACAGACAGGCAGCGTTAAACTACAGACCAGTGCCACTGACTTGTATAGTATGTAAAGTCATGGAAAGGATTATCAGGAGAAGAATGGTGGAACACATTGAAAAGATTGGGCTCATATATGACAATCAGCATGGCTTCAGAGATTGGAAATCCTGTGTCACAAATCTACTTGAGTTCTACGATAAGGTAACAGAAGTAAAACAGGAGAGAAACGGATGGGTAGATTGCATCTTTTTGGACTGCAAGAAGGCTTTTGACACAGTACTACACAAGAGACTGGTGCAAAAATTAGAGGAGCAGGCAGGAATATTAGGAAAAGCACTGCAATGGAAAAGGGAATACCTGACAGGAAGGAAACAACGAGTGTTGATGAAGTGTCAGAGTGGGCGCATGTGTCGAGTGGGGTTCCACAAGGGTCAGTCCTAGGTCCGGTGCTGTTTCTTGTATACGTGAATGACATGATGGAAGGAATAGATTCAGAAGTGTCACTGTTCGCTGATGATGTGAAACTGATGAGGAGAATACAAGCGGACGAGGATCAGGTAAGATTACAAGGGATCTGGACAGACTACAAGTCTGGTCCGACAAATGGCTCCTGGAGTTTAACCCCAGTAAGTGTAAAGTGATGAAGATTGGTGAAGGACACAGAAGACCGCAGACGATATACAGGTTAGTGAATCAAAGGCTGCAAACATCACTTAAAGAAAAGGATCTTGGGGTGAGCATTATAACGAACATGTCCCCTGAGGAACACATCAATCAAATAACTTCTGCAGCATATGGGCGATTGGCAAACCTGAGATTAGCGTTCAGACATCTGAGTTAGGAGTCATTCACGACATTGTACACCGTGTACGTCAGGACTATATTGGAGTATGCAGCACCAGTATAGAACCCTCACCTAGTCAGACACGTCACGAAATTTGAGAAAATGCAAAAATTTGCAACACGATTAGCCCCGGAACTGAGAGGTATGACTTATGAGGAGAGGTTAAGGTAACTCAACCTGATGACACTAGAGGATAGGAGGGATAGGGAGGACATGATAACAATGTATAAAATACTGAGAGAATTGACAAGGTGGACAGGGCTCGAATGTTTCAGAGATGGGATACAGGAACAAGGGGCCACAATTGGAAGCTGAAAACCCAGATGAGTCATAGGGATGTTTGGAAGTATTACTTTAGCCTTAGAGTTGTCAGGAAGTGGAATAATCTGGAGAGTGAAGTAGTGAAAGCAAGTTCCATACATAGCTTTAAGAAGAAGTATGATAAAGCTCATGGAATAGGGAGAGAGTGAATTAGTATCGACCAGTGAAGAGGCGAGGGCAGGAGCTATGACTCGATCCCTGCAACCACTTTAGGTGAGTACATATAGGTGAGTACACACACACACACGTACACATGGCGGGACCTGGAGCTCTGAATCGACCCCTGCAATCACAAATATTTGAGTACACACATACACACACACACAAAGATACACAGACCCACACACACACACACACACACAAGGTGGACAGAGACAGGATGTTCCAGAGATGGAACACAGCAACAAGGGGTCACAATTGGAAGTTGAAGACTCAGATGAATGACAGGGATGATAGAAAGTATTTCTTCAGTCACAGAGTTGTCAGGAAGTGGACAAGTGTGGGAAGTGATGTAGTGGAGGAATGATCCATACATAGCTTTAAGAAGAGGTATGATAAAGCGCATGGAGCAGAAAGAGTGACCTATTAGCGACCAGTGAAGAGGCGGGGCCAGGAGCTATGAATCGACCTCTGCAACCACAATTAGGTGAGTATACACACACACACACACACACACACACACACATATACACACACACCACACACACACACGCACATGAGTGCCCTCACGCACATGCAAGTACGCTCTATAGCACACACTCCTTCACCCTCAGTGCCAGTAGTTCACACACACTCTACAGAACCCACAATCTTAGGATCGATCTCCAACAGCCACAAAGAGGTGAGTACACGCACATACTCGTCCTCCCCATCTTGTCCTCACAACTCGTCCTCAACTACTCGCACGCTTTAAGATTTGTGCCTACCAGGACAAATCTTCCCAGGCTTCGACAGTTAAGGCTATATGTGAAATATGCCTTTCCTGACTGATAGTAAATCAGGAGTAATATTAACTCCAGCTCTGCTGAAGCGGCATCTTCGAAGCCACTATTCACCTAGCAGAATGCTTGGCGATTTCTTCAGTGTCTTAATGAAGTCTCCCAGCTCAGGTTAACAAGTTCCATTACCTCATGTACGAACCTCATCCTTTGGATGGAATATGAAACGGAAAGTATTGTTCTCACTGTGTACCTATCATTCGTATACAGCAGGGTAACAACAACAACGGCAATAATAATAATAATAATAATATATTATTATTATTATTATTATTATTATTATTATTATAATAATAATAATAATTATTATTATTATTATTATTATTATTATTATTATTATTATTATTATTATTATTATTATTATTATTATTATTATTATTATTATTATTATTAGTATTATTGTTATTAAGATAAAAATATTAATTATAATTATAATGTTAATATAAAAGCCAATCAAACAGCAACATCAGCAAGGTCAGTAATATTAATAATAACAATTAGTATTATTATTATAATTATAATACATATGAGAGCCAATCAAGCAGCAACAACAAGAACAACATGAACAACAACATCTAAAACAACAAAAGGTAAGCCAATTAACATTGACGGACTCCTCACTGGAGGAGTTGGTACACAATCACTTGTAAAGCCCGATAAACTACAACTTAACTCAAGTTAACCCACACCTCAGGTGATCAACTTTATCATTAACCACACACATCAGATGGTCTAACTTATCATCACAACACACTTTCGGCAATCAAAGTTATCATTACCACTCACGTCAGGTCATCAGAGTTATCACAAACCCTCGATAAAACTGCCAACAAGATTTGAACCCCCGTGTGCGGACATATTTTCATGCCTCATTGTATTTCGTCAACGCATTCCATTCGGTCTTCCTTAAATAATCAGAATAATGTGTAAGCTCGTCGCTCCGGCAGGATAGTTGAGTGGTTAAGTGCATAATTTTTCAATGGGTTGTTAGCACCTATACAAATCCCCTTCATTTTATATAATTTTTCAATCGTATTTAAAAATAATACTAAAATAGGCAAATAGATAGATCCCTCTTAACTTTCGAAGAGAGTTAGATACGTGCCAGTTCTCCATGAGGTAACGAAATCATTGTATTTATTCTAAATGACAGGTTGTCCCGGCGGAGCTAGAAAGACTTGTAACTGTGAAACAGTGCTTGTTCTGTTGTAGAATATTAATTTCATCTATAATTTCACTAATTTTCTACTGCAGAGATAAGTTCAAGTCATTCATGGAGTTGGAAAATGAGAAACAGATAATTTTAACAGAAAATGTTAATAAATGTTTAAGAGTTTTCCTAAATTTGTGTTGGGAACATATTTTTTTTTCATTTACGCCCAGGGAACATATGTTCCCTGACAAACTCAACTAAACAAGATGTAATAACCGAAAAAAAAGAGAACTATGAGTCAGTGAGGATGTTGTGCCACTGATTCACAGACCATTCCATTCTTACCCTCATCACCCTGGTCAGAGACCGGGCCGCGGGGGCGTTGACCCCCGGAACCCTCTCCAGGTATACCCAGACCATTCCGTTGAATCCTGACCATTCCTTTATGACTGATTTTCAGGCCATGTTACAGATAATTATCAGAAGTCTTAATAGAGGCTTCTAAGATTGAACAAATTTTCAACTAAATTTTTAACATACACACACACACACAGAGGAGACATGATAACGACATACAAAATACTGCGGGGAATTGACAAGGTAGATAGTGACAGGATGTTCCAGAGAGGGAACACAGAAACAAGGGGACACAACTGGAAGCTGAAGACTCAGATGAGTCAAAGGGATGTTAGGAAGCACTTCTTCAGCCATAGAGTAGTTAGGAAGTGGAATAGTCTAGCGAACAGCGAAGAAGACAGCGAAGAATAGGGGCCAGGAACTGAGTCTCGACCCCTGCAACCACAATTAGATGAGTACAATTAGGTGAGTACACCTCAATAAACTACGGGAAACTTTCCCTCATCCCTCCTCTATCGAAATTTTCATTGTGTGTGTGTATGTGGTGTTTGTGTGTGTGTGTGTGTGTGTGTGTGTGTGTGTGTGTGTGTGTGTGTGTGTGTGTGTGTGTGTGTGTCTTAGAGAGAGAGAAAGAAAAAGGAGATCATGCCCTTTCAATATCGCATATGTTTAACTCAGTTAATTAGAGTGATCGATCTATTCATCAAGCACCACCATTCTCTCTGGCTTTCCCTCTTCTAACTCTCTCATCTCACTTCCTCTTTTGATGTACTCTTAGTTACCATCTTACACACCCTAATTCTCTTTCCCCTTACCTTTTTTCCTCCACGCTTCCCTCTTCCTTAGTAACCTAGTCTCTCATCCTGCCATTCACTTGCCCCTCCCACCTCCTCTTGGCAGGCTGAGTCAAGGACTCTTGACGTAGTAACCCTAAGGACCATTGGGGAATTTTCATGTTATAATCTGCCTACGGAACACTGAAGTATTGGTACTGAAGTGGTAGGCAATGAAGCAGTGGATGTCTCTTGCAGGAATTGAAGTAGTGCATGTCTCCTTGTGGAACTGATAAACTGCAAACAAGGTTTGGGTTGCCCTTTGCATATACTATAAACACTGGATGCTTCCCTACAAGTTCGTTGCTTTTAATATTTCCAGATATTCATATTATTACCTTCGACACTGCATAAATATTTTTTATAATATTTGTCTGTTTATGTATAAGCTATTACATCAATTTAGCATTAGCAAATAATTATTGACACAGCAACAAAGAGATGTTTGCTAATCTTCATATAAATGTTCAGTAAAATATCTAAACTAGAATGTTTAGTATTTTCATGCTCATATATTTCGTGCATCTGTTCAAAGTTATTCTTAGAGTAACATTCTTATCAGTAATTTTTAAAGCTGTGAGTCTCCTCTGACGTATCTAATGTAAAAATATTTCTATAAAAATATATTTTCTCCTTAGAGTGCAATTTATAATGAGAAGACCCGTAAAAATATATCTGAATTGCAGGGAAGTATAAAAGTAGCTACTGCTGCCCCGATGTACTTTACTATATATATATATATATATATATATATATATATATATATATATATATATATATATATATATATATATATATATATATATATATATATATTATATATATATATATATATATATATATATATATATATATATATATATATATATATATATATATATATATATATATATATATATAATCCGAGAAGGTAAATAAAAGAAGAGACTAATTCCAAGACACATGTGGACACTGCAGCCAGCAGCTACACCTCTATCTTTACACTTATATCCTACACAGCAAACATCACAAAGTCTCCTGAAAGGGTTGGAGTCTCTGGGGCTTGCGTGCCTCTCTCGCATGGCTGGACCCCTGTACCTACTACCACGCGCCCAGGAGGACGGTCGCACAAAGAACCTCCCCTTCGGCAGCACCTTCGGCACTGCCCACCCCCCTTCCGTCTTCTTCTTAATGAACCACCCTGCTGAAGAGGCTGCGGCCTGCCATCGCATCTTCACCAGACTTGTCTTTATGATTGGCCGGCTGGGAGGAAGGACTCGGGTAGCTCCCGGGGCTGCTTCCTCCCTCAAGGGCTCCACGACCCACTGCACGACTTTCATCAACCCGAAGAGAGGTCCTCCATTCCTCCAGCTCACCCACCGACGTAATGCTCTTTGCTTTATGTTGTTTAAATTCCTTTTCTCAGTAGAAATTCTTTTCTCTTTTCTCTCTGTGCTTTTGATTCTCTTCCTTATTGTCATTGTTAGCCTTTGCTTCTATCTTTCTTAGTCTTTTTTTTTTTGGGTGAGGGAGGGGGAGAATTTTTATCTTTATTTTTACGACTTTCGCTCCTTGTCTCTCACAGAAAAAATGACGTGAAAATTTGGTTTTCACATTGTAAGTACAAATACAATCCAGTTAATTAAAAAAACGTTAGTTATATATGTTGAGATTATCGATGTTAACGAATTACAAATCTCCCGCAGCAAAATTCAAATTCCTAGTTGTAATGTATTGGGTCACAAACGAACACAGTGGTGGGGGAAAGTAGTACATTACACAAAATTAGTAAAGTATTGTAGATTTCGTCCTACCAGCGATCCCTGGCAATGTTAGTAACATTATCAAGTATTCATATAAATTTAGTGCTTAATATACAAAAATACATCACTAATTTAGAAGAAATGAATTAGATCTGTGGTGGGTAGAGTTTAGTGACTAACGTAGCGGCATCGCAGTCGGCTAGCTCCGATATGCTTTCATTCGTATTAAAGTTGCCCTTAAGGTCGTCAATAAGACACTGACTTAGTGTGTTACATTGAGCTGTAGAAAACGGGAGATTGGGGAAATTATTATTATTACTATTAGTATTAGTAGCAGTAGTAGTAGTAGCAGTGGTAGCAGTAGTAGCAGTAGTAGTAGTAGTAGTAGTAGTAGTAGTAGTAGTAGTAGTAGTAGTAGTAGTAGTAGTAGTAGTAGCAGTAGTAATAATATTAGTGATAGTAGTAGTACTATTGGTGGTAGTGGTGGTGGTGGTAGTAGTAGTAGTAGTAGCAGTACTAGTACTGATGGTGGTAGTAGTAGTAGTACTAGTAGTGGTAGTAGTAGTAGTAGTAGCAGTACTAGTACTGATAGTGGTAGTAGTAGTAGTACTAGTAGTAGTAGTAGTAGTAGTAGTAGCAGTAGTAGTAATATTAGTGATAGTAGTAGTACTATTGGTGGTAGTGGTGGTGGTGGTAGTAGTAGTAGTAGTAGCAGTACTAGTACTGATGGTGGTAGTTGTAGTAGTACTAGTAGTGGTAGTAGTAGTAGTAGTAGCAGTACTAGTACTGATGGTGGTAGTAGTAGTAGTACTAGTAGTGGTAGTAGTAGTAGTAGTAGCAGTAGTGGTAGTAGTAGTAGTAGTACTAGTATAGTAGTGGTAGTTGTAGTGTTGCTTTCTTAAAAGAGCGCTAAATCCGTAGGTGATTGACAGAGTCAAAGGGGTATAGGAGCCAAACAAGTTTAATTCAGGAAAGGAGGAGAGACGCTCTAATTCCTTGAATCAAGAGCCCTTCACTGGCATCAAGGCACCCCCACCTCCCTGAAAGGAGACTGAAGACAAAGACATTTTGTAGTTTTGTTTGAATTTTCTTCCTAGCGGAAACCTCTATTTTCTACCTTTGTCCTGCGAATATTTTTTTTTTTATTCCATGCAATAATATATGACGTCGGAGCTGACTGTCAGCTGGTGTTTGATGTGTTTTTAAATACATGTTTTGTCCTCGTTTCTTATAAAGTAGTGATTCAGTTTAACTTAAACTTAATTTGTTGCAGTTTTCATTTTGTTTTATCCAATATTTATATTGCCGTTTTGACGTGATCGCATTGCATCTTGGACCGTCTGTTGTTTGGAGTGGGGAAGGAGGGAAAGGGGTGGCCTCTGGCCATCACTGTCCCTACTACTTTCTTTCTAAACTCTCTCGACTCCAGGGATCCCAGTTCTTCAGAAGTATGGGGATTTCTTATTACCAGTGTCACTCCTATTTTCCATTTCTTTCCTCAGTGCTAAGTATCCCTCTGAAAATATCACACTTTTGTTATTCATGAGAGTGTCTCAGTATTCGCTAGGACGTGCAAGTTTTCATCGTTTTTCCGTTCTATAAATTTTGCACCGTTCTTGGTCGCTCTATCTGTTTCTGACTGCCACCCTCTGAATCTTATTCTCGCTGTTTGCCAGGCACTTTGTTCTTGCCTTGCTTTATTCCAGGCAAGCCTGGGTGACGAGTCTTAAGGGAGAGGGGGAAGGGGGTAGGTTGGTTGGAAAGAGTAAGGGTGTGGGGTAGTAGGATGTGGAGAAGCGTAGGAGGGAGTGGGGAGTATTATAAGAGGCAGGGTGGTGGGTTATGACGAAGGGACAGTGAGGAAAATGGAAGGTTGGATGGTGGATGAGTGCAAGGGATGGCAGGAGAGGGAGGTGTCCCTTGGGAGGACTTGGTGCAACAAGAGGGTAGAGAGATTTATTAGGAAATTCCAGTATTTCCAGTAAAATTAATATATATTTATTTAAAATGCATTAATTTCGCGTAAAAGTGTTGCCTAAATTTATAGATAATAATGAACTTTTCATATGCAATTTAAAAAATCAATGATACTGGCAATGGAATTGAGTGTTAAAGAGGAAGGTTAGTGAAGAAAAGAGAAAAAGAAGACTGTTTGGAGAGTTGTGTGTGTGTGTGTGTGTGTGTGTGTGTGTGTGTGTGTGTGTGTGTGTGTGTGTGTGTGTGTGTGTGTGTGTGTGTGTGTGTGTGTGTATGTTTGCGTGTGTGTGATGTGATGTGATGAGGTCTGATGTGAAATAATGACCAAACTTTGGTTGTGTAATAAGTTGTAGACATACATACATATAGGAGGTCTAAATGCTAAATGCAGATGAGAGTAGAAACAAGACTAGCACCTCCTCCATTCAATAGCTATAACAAGACTATAAGGATGGTACGAGCTGAATATCTGTCCTTCTGGCCTTGTTACGAGGCTGGCAATCATAATGCTGATGACAAAGGTAACTGCGCCCAGGTCACTTCTGATGCGCCTGAGCTACGTCTGTCGCATACGAGGCCGCATTTCCTGCGCCTTATATCACTTTTTCTTGCGTTGTGGGCCATTTTTATTGCATACAATGACGCGTTTCCTACGAGTTGCGCGTGAACGTTGCGTGTGTTATCTGCAAGTTTTAGTCATAAATGTTAATTATTCATTTAATTTGAATCGTACATTTTAGTAGTACGTGTGAGTTCTGGTTTCTCGAAGTATCCGCAAGTTGTACATTATAGAAGAACTTTATTTGCAGGAGAAAGTTGTCCGCTGTAAGTGTGTGTTGCACGTATAAATTACAAATTCCAGTTATACATTTTAGTTGTAACTATGATTATCCATCATTTAATTGTAAAAAATACTCAAAAAATTACTATTCTTATTATTATTATTATTATTATTATTAGCATTATTATAATCATCATCATTATTATTGTTATTATTATTATTATTATTATTATTATTATTATTATTATTATTATTATTATTATTATTATTATTATTATTATTATTATTATTATTATTATTATTATTATTATTATTATTATTATTATTATTATTATTATTAGTATTATTATTATTATTATTATTATATTATTATTATTATTATTATTATTATTAGTATTATTATTATTATTATTATTTATTATTATTATTATTATTATTATTATTATTATTATTATTATTATTATTATTATTATTATTATTATTATTATTATTATTATTATTTATTATTATTATTATTATTATTATTATTATTGATATAATTTAAAAGCGCAAAGAGTATAAAAGTACAGTGGACCCCGGTTTTCGTAATTAATTCGTTCCAGAAAGCTGTTCAAGTGCCGTTACCAAACGAATTTGTTCCCATAAGGAATAATGTAAATTAGATTAGTCCTTTTAGACCCCCAAAAATACACTTACATAATTGTTCGAGTTTGGAGCAGTACGAAACGGGGGTCCACTGTACTTTATACTCTTTGCGCTTTTAAATTATATCAATAATAATAATAATAATAATAATAATAAATAATAATAATAATAATAATAATAATAATAATATTAATAATAATAATAATAATAATAATAATAATAATAAAACTCCAGGCTCTCCCCAGAGCCGTTTGAATATTTTCTGCTACCACCCCTATATTCTACATTCTATGTGAACTTATATATATATATATATATATATATATATATATATATATATATATATATATATATATATATATATATATATATATATATATATATATATATATATATAATATATATATATATATATATATATATATATATATATATATATATATATGTCTGCGATTAGAAAATGGTCAATTAGCAAGAACTCATCTAAATTAAGTCTTTTCTAAAATTTCTAACGTTTAAAGATATATTTCATTTAGTTAATTAATTTATAATTACAAGGAAACTTGAAACCTCTCCTTATTATCAAGGCAATTAATTTAGCTACACAAATTATTTAGATATTAACATTAATTTAATACATAAACCACAAAAATATATTTTTTCTATCAGAATATTGAAATTATTGCATAAATTTCACTTGTCTTATATCAAGGTGAGGTTGCTATAAGCAAATCAAGTTTTACCTAATGGCAATATATATATATATATATATATATATATATATATATATATATATATATATATATATATATATATATATATATATATATGGAGGATACCACCTCTGAACTGTGCTGGGGACCCTCATCCTGAGGAAAAGAATAAACATTGGAAAACTCAAGTTCTCTGAGCTGTTATATTGTCTTCTCCTACCCCTATATTCTATATCCATGTAGACTTATATATATATATATATATATATATATATATATATATATATAATATATATATATATATATATATATATATATATATATATATATATATATATAGTCGAAGTATTTATTAAAATATATTTATAGAATTAGGCTAAATTAAATTCGTTTGTTATATAATTATAAGTTTAAAATTGCGAAACTATTAATTTACATTAACGTAAATTAAAATAACTATTAGAAAAATAGAAAAGGACCTAATTCTAAATTAGTTCTTCCTAATTGACAAACTGGGGCAGGCCATTGTACGACCCCACGACACATTGTCCCTCCTCAAGAGACAACACAACGTACATGTCACCGTATCCACTCTTAATAATAATAATAATAATAATAATAATAATAATAATAATAATAATAATAATAATAATAACAACAACAACAACAACAATCAATAATAATAATAATAATAATAATAATAATAATAATAATAATAATAATAATAATAATAATAATAATAATAACCAAATATTTAGACGTCGTCTTATGAAATTATAACAAGTTTTCATCATGTCAACTTCCTCAGAGAGACAGCCTCAGTGAGTGCTCAGTTATGTCTACAATTATACTGGCACAAGCTGACTGAGTCAAACTTGCACGCAGACACGCACACCTCTATACAATTTCATTTCTTGGTTCCACAAAGAGGGACCTCCGAACATATGTCTTCTGCAGGTTGGAATGGAAAGAGTTCACATCCCTGCATTTAACCTATTATCACTTTGCTTGGGTAGAAAACGTGGAAAATATCCACACGATGGTAGATTAAACACAAATGCAGTTCAGTGCAGTCCTTCACTGGCAACTCTTCACCGCAAGTGGGTGGGCTGAACATCAGCAGTGAAGGAGAGCACTACCTTGCATCTCTCTCATTTACCAACACTAAGCTTATCTATTTTATGACTCTGTCTGTGGTTGCCATTGTCTGTCGTTCTCTATCCGTATGTCTGACTGTGTCTCTGCCTCTGTCTGTCTATCTGTCTCTGTCTGCTTCTGTATGTTTCTCTGTCTTTCTGTCTGTGTCTCTGTCTCTGTCTGTCTGTCTGTCTGTCTGTCTGTCTGTCTGTCTGTCTGTCTGTCTGTCTCTGTCTGTCTGTCTCTTAATATGAGGAAGGAGCTTGGTATTACTAGTATCAGTGATAGGATTGTTGAAATTAACACTGTACTTGGTATTAGAATGTTAAGAAATGAACCAGACACTGTCACAATGAATCTTACTAAATGTCTAGAAGTAAATACTCACAGATCTAAATGGATTGTGAAAACATGCAATTACATTAAGTTTTACAACCTGCATGAATTGTATCACTGTAGGCAACAAGAGCATTTCACCCCTCCGTGAAAGATGTGTTCATTTAATATCACATACCTGCAAGTCCCTCCCAAGAAGTTCATTGCTAGTAATCCCTTCCTTAAATCACTTGTTAAAGCAACTGCTCAAGAAGAAATTTCTCGCCTAGCTGGTAGTAAAAAGTTATCCAAGTTATATACACTGATGGATCTGGCAGGGCTGCATCTGCTCTAGTTGACACCTCTCTAGTTAATAACAATAATAATTTTTTTGAACTAGGCATAAGAATTAACAACTGGGCGTCTACACTGCAAACTGAATTGTTTGCAACCCTAATGGCACTAAAGCTAACTTATGACACTGAGCGTGACTCTATCATCATTACTGATTCTATGTCATCATTGAAGGCTCTTGACTCATATAATGACTCTAACAGCATGTTCATTGGAGAAGCCAGGTATAGATACTCAAAAATCCGGGACAAAGGAATTAAAGTACAATTGCTATGGATTCCATCACACATTGGATTACTCCTTCATGATAAAGTTGATATGTTAGCCAAGAAGAGCACCCAGAAGGAGAATGTAGAATATAACTTTGGTATATCTGTGTCTAGCATTAGGAATAATATTAGGAGAGAAATAAATAATGAAAATGATAGCTATAGGAATGCAGTTAGAAGCCTGAGTAGATCTATAACCCACTATGATAACATGAACGTAGATAAGTATGTTTATGGAGCAACTTGCAATGTGAACAGACTGACTGATGTTGTAGTGGTTAGGCTTAGGCTTGGCTACAGGTACTTCTGACAGTTTGGGAGACACAGATGATGATCAAACTAAATGCAAATTATGTGATCAGGCATATGGCCACTGTCTTGAACACTATGTGCTTAATTGTGCACTTATTGAGGAATATAGAGATAGACAGTATAATAACCTATGTGACGTGTCAAGATATCTTATTCATGAAATAAGATACCAATTGTACTAAGCAAATTTCCTAAATTTGCTTGTAACAGATAATTGAAATGTAGATATAAACTCAAATGTACAATTGTTAACCCCTTTGGGGCCTAGTGCCTAGGCCTTTTGTGTATCCATATGCTCTTGCGCTACCGTCCACAG
Organism: Cherax destructor; assembly: GCA_009830355.1. NCBI lineage: Eukaryota > Metazoa > Arthropoda > Malacostraca > Decapoda > Parastacidae > Cherax > Cherax destructor. Next base: position 14,091 of record WNWK01008962.1, read on the forward strand.
GATGGATATGGGGTGCACAATAAACTAGCCACTTCGGTGGCAAAATCTAAATCTGTCTGTCTGTCTGTCTGTCTGTCTGTCTGTCTCTCTCTCTCTCTCTCTCTCTCTCTCTCTCTCTCTCTCTCTCTCTCTCTCTCTCTCTCTCTCTTCTCTTCTCTCTCTCTCTTCTCTCTCTCTCTCTCTCTCTCTCTCCTCTCTCTCTCGTCTCTCCTCTCTCTCTCTTCCCTCTTCTCTCTCCTGCCAAATATTTCAGCTGGCACTGAGACCTCTATGTCCCCCATCCTGCCCTCCCATCCATCTTTCACCCACACAGCCATCTATTCACTTCCTCATTCCTGCTCCTCTCCTCCTCTTCCCAGCTCCATCACATCCATCTTCTCCTCCTCTACCTATGCTCAGTTCCTCAGTTAAATCCTCTTTATAGCTAGCCCAATACGTTACTCTTGCTAAATTTACTTGTCATACGTTTTTCATGTTATGCTGAAAATTTAAATTTAAATGGACTTCAACGAATATGTTATGTGAATAATAATAATACTAATAATAATAATAATAATAATAATAATAATAATAATAATAATAATAATAATAATAATAATAATAATAATAATAAAATAATATTTATTAATATTAATAATAATATTAATAACAATAATAATAAAAGAATATTTATGATTACTATTAATTTTCTTATTTCTTCTCTTTCTTCTTCTTCTTCTTCTTATTATTATTATTATTGTTATATTCATTGGAAATGGGAGGCAATCAGACTTAATTCAAGAATGGGATGGAATAGGGGATAGCTGTAATTTCTTATATCAAGAGCATATGCCCAGGTTCCTTTGATATTTTCGAGAGTTTCCCAGAGTCCTGCCCAGGACCACGGTTGTCTGATGGTTGCCTGATCAACTAGTCTGTTGCTGCTGGCGGCCCTTTGGCCCACATGTGCATAATAGCTTTGTTGATCCGGCACTTAGCGGAGGTACTTATGTTTCCTCTTGATGATTTCTAACCTTGTTCTGCAGTTTATCTAGTAAGATGTCCAATAGTCTCGGCCATGGATGTTGATACAATGTTCTCTTATTGTGTCTATGGTGTCCCTGTTTTTCACAGAGTTTATTTATTATTTTCTCCCATATTTCACACACTTGTATGTAACTGCAGTATGAAAATTTTGAATTATGTCTTCTACTATCTTTCACTTATATATCATCATTTATCTGTCTCTCTTCCACTACAGGGACTTTGGGTCGTTCTCCTTAAATTTATGCTTTATTACCTCTATTCGGGTCGTTAATGATCTTTGTATGTGTTGCAACTTTGATATCTCTCCTGCTCTAAACGGTGCCATCAACACTGAATAATACTCAGCACAAGCGATTTGAAGAGTATCAGCACTGACATAATTTCGTTTATATTGAAAGTGCTCATTAACCACCGTCATTTTCCTAGCTGTCCTGGCATTTGCTTTATTGTGTTCTTTGAAAAGTGTGATGACAATATTACACCCAGGTCTTTCAAGTGTTCCTTTCATTCCTCGTTGTTTATGAATATAAAATCTAGTGTTTTTTCATTTCTAGTTAATTCTGTCATCTGTTGGTCTAAAATAAGCTTTTACAATTACCCATTAGTTCTCTGGTATATATCTGTTAAGCTTGTGTGCTTCCAGGAACTCTTTCTGGTACAATGCTCTCCTTTATCATCTTCCATTTGACGTTTGGGAAATTGAGATCTCCGAGGAGTATAATATTTTGTGTGGGATTTTCAAAACTTTCCATATCTGATTCATGAATTTCTCAGCCGTTGCTGACGGTGGTTTATATACAACGATAATTACTACATTCCTATTTTCCACTTTAATACTTAGAAATTTTACTGTCTCATGTGATGAATTAAACAGTTCTGTACAACCAAACGCGTCTCTCACATAGAATACAATTTCTCCCTATGATTTATTTATTCTGTCACATCTGCAAATATCATCATTTTTTATTATCTCCCCTTCCAAAACATCCCTAGCTAGTGTTTTTCTAAATGCTCCAAAGCATTTCCTTTTGTGAGAAGCTCATTATTATAGCTAACTTTGTCATTTTGATTTAATTTCAAATTCAAATGATAGATATTTCATAATTTTTTATGCTTCAGTTTAGTGTAGGTTATGTTAGTACCCCTTGTAATGTCCCACCTCGTATAGCACTTGGTGTACATACCCCTGCTTTCTCCAGTGTTGGTTGTGCACTTGTCTTCTGGACCCTCTTGCGTGCACAACTGGATTACTTTCTTCTACTGCTGTGCTCCTCTGTACCACCTGTTGCTCTTCCATGTTTCTTCCTTTTTTTTGAGTCCGCTCGTTTCTCTTTTCGTCTAAAATTATCATGCTGTTCATTTGCCATACTTCTGCTTTCCGAGTAGAGTCGCAGTTCTTTCACGTGGTAGTCATGGCAACTAAGGTAATAAGGTAATAACATTCTTTGAATTGCCGTGAGGATTTGCACCTATCCAAACACAAGAACCTGCATTCCTTTTCAAAGCGACTCTTCCCGTCCTTAAGTATATTGGAACATTTTTATGGTTGAACAACATGTCCAACACGAGCGTTGAAGAGGTGCCTGTCGCTGCTTACGCAGTAGCTACTCGATCTCTGCATGTGAGACAGCCAGGTTACGCAGCTGGTGGAACATTAGGGTCAAGCAGCTGGTGAGACAACTGGTTCAAGCAACCGGTGGAACAGTATTGTGATGTGGGATAGGATTTTTCTCGTAATTCGGTGTGACAGAGTTACTACTTTTCATTATAATCCATTATAATTCTGGTTCAGTTGCCTGCTATGGGCGCTTGTCAGGGAGGAGACACGCGTTATCATTGTGAACGCCGTGACGTAGGTGGCTAAGACAGCGTGAAGTGTAGGGAGATAAGGAAAAGCAGTGATGACACGCGTTAGCCCTCAGTCTCAATAATTTCTTCCCTGACTTAGTCTGCTAGCTGATAAGTGATGAAGGTGGCTCGTAAACTCCCCGGAGTCTCTCCCAATGGAAATTGTGCGTGTTTATACTTATCGGCATATTAAGAAATGAAGGTCATTGATTGATTGATTAAGTGTGCTGTGATAACCCGAGAATTTGTCATTATATAATGCCCACCATCCATGTGGAATAAATACAAGATTGTTGCATGGTGATTAAAAACATAAATCTACGAAAATGAGTATATAACTATAATCCTCTCCTCTAGTGTAATTGAAATGTTTTAATCAAACAAACGAACAAACAAACACATTTTATGTCTTTGCAAAGGTTACAGTGTGTGATTACACTTTATAAAGTGTTGTTAAGTACAACGAAAACCACTAACATGCCGATATATTTCGGGAGGCCTATTCCAAATGTTTACACACTGCTTAAAACAAGTCACCACCTTCTACATGAATGGTGTACAATCCCGACAAGATGAAAAATAAGACACATTTGCAACATCTGGGTGCCTTTATTTGTTGACGTTAGGTCAACCTGTGACTTTTTCAATACAGTACAAAGACATAATGTGTACAATGTAGAATTATATACAAAAGATGAGGTAATCAGTCCCTCAGCTTTTGAGTTGGTGAAGAGCACCGCAGTCTACAAGATTACGGTGTTCTTCACCAGCTCTAGGGCTGAGGGACTGATTGCCTAATATTTTGTATAATTCTACATTCTTCACATTATGTCCTTTTATTGTATTAATGAAGCCACTGGTTAGCAAAACGTCTAAAATAAAGACACCCAGAAGTTGCACATATGTCTATGTAGAACGTGGTGACTAGGCATGCAGACAAGGAGACCATAACCCGATGGCGTATTTAATTATCTAACATTTGGGAAAGTGTGGCCAGTGTAGAAGCCTTCAAGAGGAAACTGGACGAGTATCTTCACCAGATGCCAGATCAACCAGGCTGTGATGGATATGTGGGGCAGCGGGCCTCCAGCAGCAACAACCTGGTTGACCAGGCAAGCACCAGACGAGCCTGGCCCATGGCCGGGCTCAGAGAGTAGATAAATTCTCGAAACTCTTCAAAGATATATCAAAGGTATAAGCACCTGGTAGAACAATGGGGGGAAGCAGCTGTTGGAACAATGGTATCAAGCAGTTGGTGGAACAATGGGGTCAGGGAGCTGGTGAAACAATGGGGTCAAGACGCTGGTGGAACAATGGGATCAAGAAGCTGGTGAAACAATGTGGGGAAGCAGCTGGTGGAACATTGAGGTCAAGCAGCTGGTGAAACAATGGGGTCAAGCCGCTGGAGAAACAATGGGGTCAAGACGCTGGTGGAACAATGGGATCAAGCAGCTGGTGAAACAATGGAAGGGTCGTCCACGAATTATCTTCCTGGTTGAAGCTTATGTTTATGCTGCTGGACTTGTTCTGAGGACTCTCCTTGAGAAACTTTAGAGCACACTTGCCCCATGCTCCATGGGTCTCCGACCATATTGGGATGAAGTTATAGCAAGGGTGAAGGCCTTCATATTTGCGAGTCTTCTGGGTCTCCCTGTAGCTGGCAACTCCACCTCCTTCAGCTACGGAGTATGGCAAGTAGGTATCTGCCCTTGTGGCAGCACAGGTGTAGTCCCAAGCAATCTTCTTACCATTCTTCCAGGGTAGCATAGTGGCTCCATCATGACGCTTTTGACTTCCATCAGACCTCTGCACTTGGGGTTCCCGTTGAGCTGGGCAACGGGCTGTGGCGAGGCTTCTCTTTATGATGTCATTGACCTCCTCATGTCTAACATACTTCCCTTCTGATGTGTGACACACGAGACCATGAAGTCCGAATTAATCAGCCGTCGCCCTGCCGCAAATACACCTATGTTCGGTGAGTATGGGGGCGGCTAGGCAACACCAGTCCGAATGACCTGTGGGTCGAGTCGAGTCCCCAGAGAGGAATTGGGAACAGCTTGAAGGAAATCTCCTGAGTGGGGTGCCTTCACCGCTAGGAGACGAGCTTTGTCCTTTCCTGAAGCGTTGGTGAGCATTGTGTTCGCAATTTTTTCCATGATCGGTTTGTCCCAGTGGGACTGTTTGTGCTCTTTGGGAGGATCTGGTCTACTGGAGGAGTCTGCCAGGATGTCCCAAAGCACGGCTGCTTCAATGAGCTCCCACCACACCTCTCAAACGTTCAGGGACAATCTTCTTGACTAATCCACAGGAGGCCAAACACGACGACAGAAATGCAGGTAAAGCTACCTGCGTTGCTTTGCGCACCCCTATACCTCCTAGTCGCACTGGGAGGGTTGCCTGCTCCCATTGCCGATCATCTAGTGACAGATTCAGTGCCTTCTTAAGGGCTGATCTCAGGTGTGCGTCATACTCGTTGAGTGTTGGGTTGTCAAAAGAGGGTGCACACCTCAAGAAGTGAGTCTTGGCATAGTAAGACACCTTGTAAGGAGATACATGGCATCATGGGCATCAAGATCACTTATTCTCTCCTCCATTATTTTCAGGTCATTCACTTTGTCCTTGAGGACCGTGTCGATGGCCTGGTGACCCAGCGGTGCTCCCAGGAGGGTACTGTTGGATGGAGTGGTAGTAGTGACTTCTGGGAGGATTGCTCGCACCGCATTGATTATTTCCTGGTTCGTTGTGATGATTTCACACTTTGAGGGATTGAGGATGTGTCTTCACCCGTTGTAGGTCCTCTAACAGGGACTCCCCAGTATCCGCCAGAGTACTATCATCCAGGTACCAGATGTTGAGCTCGCTGCGTAGACTGGACGTTAGTTCTCTTACTGCCAAACAGAAGAGAAGTGGAACGAGTGGATCACCCTGCTGAACCCCCTCAGATGAGGGAATTACATGTTCCCCAAACAAAAGAGTCGAGGGTTTGCTGTAGCCAGCTGAAATGAAGGGAAAGAGACTGGGGAACCGATCCCGAACGGCTGGCAAGACCACATCTCTTTTCACCATATTAAAGGCATTTCTAAAGTCAAGTTTGACTACGGCCTTGTCTTCTGATAGGTCCCTGATCTAGGCCCTTGCCGCATGAGCTGCGGTTTCACTGCCTTGAGAGACCCCAAAGACCAGTTGGTGTGGCTGGAGTAAACTGACAGCTTCTAGGCGAATGTTTCTTACAACTGCTTTGGCAACTAGACGGCGAAGAGTGTTACTAACAGCAATGGGTCTGATTCCACCATCCTTCTTCTTCAAAGCGCATAATGAGGCTCCAAAAAAGAAAGGTTTAATTTATTCTGGGATTCGCCCAGCCAGGCAGTTGTTGACAAAAGTTGTTAATTCGGTGATGAGAATTGATGCAGATGCGCCGAGTACTGGATTTACCATCTCTTTGAGGTGTTGTGGTCGAATTCCAGTGTAACCTCCTGCAGATCCTGCTGGAACTGACACTATCGCCTTATAGACTTCTGATTCTGGCAAAATTAATTGTTCAGTGATGGGGTCTCCTTCAGGGTTGTTGTTGATGGCTATGGTGTCCCTTGTCGGATGCTTGTCTCTTAGTGCTTGAGCTGTGGTCTCATCTTTGGGAGCTACAGTGTCGTCACTTGTAATTATTCTGATTGCTCCCACTGTGTTGCCTTCTTCGATTTTTTTGCTAACCTGTGCGCAAATTTTCTCGTTTTCAGTGGAATTTTTCTTGGGTCTACCTCTGTGATTCCTACGTTGGTGGGGGAGAGGGACACAATTATCTGTTCTTGGGTAGTTGCGCACCGCCATGATGACTGAAGTGGTTAGCAGTTTGCCTCGTCTTTCAGGAACTGCAAGACAAACATTGCCAACCAGGAGGAGGTTGCGCCATGCTTTAATGGTGCCTCGGGCTTCTAAATTGGTGGAACCTCCATTCACCTGCTTAAGGTCTGTGAATTTCCCTGCTGTATATGGGCGAGCCGCTTTAGGAATATATATATATATATATATATATATATATATATATATATATATATATATATATATATATATATATATATATATATATAATATATATATTTATATATATATATATATATATATATATAATATATATATATATATATATATATATATATATATATATATATATATATATATATATATATATATATATATATATATATATATATATACATATATATATATATATATATATATATATATATATATATATATATATATATATATATATATATATATATATATATATATAAATGGTCTTTGCATGTAACTGTCCCAACACTGCACCACTGGCCCACGAAATTTACAATAAATTTATTTTACAAACAACACAACTGTGACTTTATTGTTTCATCCCACAACTCCAAAATCTTTTGTGGTACATCTATTCTTATATTCCTCATGCCACAAGGGCCATAATCCTGAGATAAGTCGTAGAAAAAACTCAGTCAATGAATAAACAGAATATTGGAAGGGGACTTGAACAGTGGCTCTTGCATGTTGCAAGCCCAATGTTATCGACTTGCCCTTCTCCTAAATCTGCTAATAATAGACCCCACGCATCTAAACAGAACATTTTGCCATAAACTTTAGACTCTAATATCTGACCTTTTGACTTTGATATTGTTGAACGTTTCCGTGTTATTTGTCCCCTCCCAAGCTTATTTCTATGATCTTTCTAAAATTCATAAACCTTTCATTTCTGACAGGAGTAAAGAGCACAAAACAAATGTTAGCTTTGCCGACACTAACAATGCTCTTCCCTGCCATGTTAGAGATGACAGTCACCCTAATAACTGGTCCTCTGCCAACACTGTCTAACCTCCTAGTCTTCACAGATGACGTCTCGTCGAGGCATCCCTTAAACACAACATTCCTAACATGAACTCTTGTTCTTGCTTTGTCTCTGTTGATGCCTTCCTTTCTTATCATTTTGGCAAATGCTCTAATCTACTACACCTACTGTCATTACCATCACTACTACTACTTCTACCATTAGCATCACTTCCGCTACCGCTACTACTACAGCTACAACAACTACTACAATTTCCTTCTTTCTCCTCTCTCCTCCCGCTCTCTCTTTCTCTTACGTGATTCTCTGATTTGTTTCTTGTTCAGTTGTGACCGCTACTGACTGTTTCATTACTACTACTACTTCTACTACTACTACTATTACTACTACTACTATTAATTCTACTACTATTGCTACTACTACTATTACTACTACTACTATTACTACTACTACTATTAATTCTACTACTATTGCTACTACTACTATTACTACTACTACTATTACTACTACTACTACTATTACTACTACTACTATTACTACTACTACTATTACTACTACCACTGCTGATACCTTTACTACTACTACTTCTACTATTACTGTAATAATGTTGGTAGAATTACCGACAATATGTTATGTAAAAGGACACAAATGCAACTAATGTGACAAATTACTGTGGCAACGTTTCTTTCTCCAGGAGCTTTATCAAGGCGTTACAAACAATACATGGACACAGAGGATATATATAGGCTGAAAGTGAGATGTAATACTAGTTGTAGTAGTAGTAGTAATATTAGTTGTAGTAGTAGTAGTAATATTAGTTGTAGTAGTAGTAGTAATATTAGTTGTAGTAGTAGTAGTAATACAATATGGTAAAACAATCAACTTGCACACGAGTAAAAGGTTATAAAAACAATTATTTGGGTAGCAAAAAAAAAAAAAAATAGGTTAGACAAATATTTTTGTTGGTGGTTGGATTTGAGAAGGTCTGTTTCAGTGTTCCTCCTCGGTTATGCTTTTGTGTAGTATTAGCAGCAGTGACTGTGTTATGGCAGGGTTTACTTTTTTGAGGAGGATTTTTGCTATTACTTCAGAGATGATGAAGCTGCCTTCATTTTGCTTGATTTTGTTAGAAACATCGATTAATGATGATTCAAGGCATTTACGTCTGCGGAAATTAGGCTCTCTGATCACTAGTCGGGCATCGTTGAATTTCATGAGATGATTGGTGGAATTCGAGTGTTGTACGCAGGAGTTGTTCAAGTTATCATTCCTACATGCATTAATGTGTTCATTGAGTCGTCTTTCAAGGTTCCTAGCTGTTTCACCTACATATATCCTGTCACAGCCTCCACAAGGTATAGTGTAAACTCTTGCATTGACTGGTTCATGGTGGTTCGATTTTGTCCTGGTTAGATCCCTTATGGAAGTTCTGGATGCGATGGCGACTCTAGTGTTAGTCTGTGTGAGTACCTTGGAAACGTTCAAAGCAACCTGGCTGTTGGGAAGGATTATAACTTTGTTAGGAGTGGTGTTGGTGTGTGGAGAATTGATGATCTGAAGAGCTCTTTTCTTGCAGTCTTTGATGAAAAGGGAAGGAAAATGTAGATCAGTGAAGGTTTGGTGTTTGTAAGTACATTCTTCGTCAAGAAACTCAGGACTATAAATTCGGTATTATGCTCTTAGGAAAAATCCGATGATGGTGATGCCTCTTTTGGTCTTAGTATCTTGACTGGAATAGAAGTGTGTGAGATCATTTTTCGTGGTAGGTTTACGGTTCACTGCAAATCTTAGACAGTTATCTGCTTTGTGAATGAAGACATCTAGAAAAGGTAGCTTCTCATTAGACTTTTCTTCTAGTGTAAACTGGATCCCCGGTTCAACTGCGTTGAGCCTTGCCTGAAGATTCCGCACATCAAAACTTTTGGGAGTTATTACGAGGACGTCGTCCACATAACGTAACCAAGTGACGCTCGAGGGAATAATGTCAGCGAAGTGTTCAGCCTCTAGGTGTTCCATATACATGTTGGCTAAGACGGCGCTGATAGGGGACCCCATTCCCATACCATAGGTTTGTTTGTAGAGCCTATTACTAGTACTACTACAACTAATATTACTACTACTACCACTAGTATTACACCTCACTCTAAGCCTATATATACCCTCTGTGTCCATGTATTGTTTGTAACAGCTTGATAAAGCTCCGGGAGAGCGAAACGTTGCCACAATAAAATGTCACATGACTTGCACTTGTGTCCTTTTACCTAACCTACTACTACTACTCCTACCACTGCTGCTACCTTTACTACTACTACTGCCACTATTACTACTATTACTTCCACTACTACTATTACTACCGCCGCTGCTTCCTTTACTACTACTACTACAACTGCTGCTACCTTTACTACTACTTATTCTACTACTACTACCACTGGTGCTACCTTTACTACTACTACTACTACTACTACCACCTCTGCCGTTATTCTATGCCTCCACCAACACAAATACTTCCTTTTCCCTTACCTCTTCCTTCTTCTCCGTCCTCTCTCCCATATATTCCCTCCTTTTTTTCGCTATATTGAGACTTGTCAATGATCCAGATGGGCTCAATACTTCGTCATTATTATCCCTCTCATAAATGCGGGTTATGTGTGCAGTCTTCTAATTACTTCGCTCCGTATGCTACGCATTAGCGTACGGAACGACGTAATTAGAGGCATACCACACACTGCTTTCATCCATGGCATTTTCTTTGCCTCCATCCTCTTTCTTGCTGCATTGTTCAAACCCTATACTTGACGCCCTTATAAAAGTGTTAGCGCCACTGAACTCTGGGACATTTCTCCTCTTTTTCACCTTTCATGGATAAGCTTATTTTCTTTCCTCCGTATATGAGGTTTTTTTTTCCCCACAGTGCATCAACAGACTAGCCATTTTTGTTTTCTCTTCACCTATCTGATGGTTCGCCCAGTCTTTCACAGATCACCTACCGACGTATTCACTCTAATATATCTGATTTAATTCACTTCGTCCATAATCCGTCATTCCAATCTCATATCCAATCTTTTAATGCCTATACTTCTTTTAGATGAATGGTTCAGAGAACCGACAAGTTATAAATTAGACACATATGCAACACTTGGGTATCTTTATTGAGGAAACGTTTTTCTCCACACAGTGGCTTCATCAGTCCAATACAAAGTAGAAAGTTGTAAGGAGAGGAGAAGTTTGAGGTAATCAGTCCCTCGGCCTGGAGTCGATGTGTTCAGTCCATCAATCTTGTAGAAAGTACAGCACAGGTTGTTGTTGTATGTTCGCCGGTACATCCGGCCCGGGTCTTCTCCAAATGGTGACCCGGCAGGCTACAGCACAGGGGCGTAGAGGTGGCTCATATACTGTAGTCAGGTGAGGTGAAGCAGGAGGAGGCGAGGTCATAGTAGTACCATCCACTAGTCGAAGGCCGAGGGACTGATTACCTCAAACTCCTCTTCTCCTTACACCTTTCTACTTTGTATTGGACTGATGAAGCCACTGTGTGGCGAAACGTTTCCTTAATAAAGATACCCAAGTGTTGCATATGTGTCTAATTTATAATTTAGCCTATACTTCTTGTTACGCTCATCACCTTATTGCTCTTATTGTTACCGGGAGTGAATAATGTGTGTTTGTGTGTGTGTGTGTGTGTGTGTGTGTGTGAATTGCTCCCTAGTTGTGCTTGCAGGGGTCGAGTCATAGCTCCTTGCCCCGCCTCTTCACTGGCCGCTACTGGGTCACTCTCTTCTTAAAGCTGTGTATGGATCCTGCTTCCACTACATGGCTTCCCAAACTATTCCACTTCCCGACCACTCTGTGACTGAAGAAATACTTCCTAACATCCCTGTGATTCATCTGAGTCTTCAACTTCCAACTGTGTCCCCTTGTTGCTGTGTCCCATCTCTGGAACATTCTGTCTTTGTCCACCTTGTAAATTCCTCTCAGTATTTTATATGTCGTTATCATGTCCCCCCTATTTCTCCTGCCCTCCAGTGTCGTCAGGACGATTTCCCTTAACCTCTCCTGGTATGATATAACTCTTAGCTCCGGGACTAGTCTTCTTGCAAACCTTTGCACTTTCTCTAGCTTCTTTACGTGATTGGCTCGGTGTGGGTTCCAAACTGGTGCTGCATACTCGAATATGGGCCTAACGTACACAGTGTACAGGGCCCTGAACGATTCTTTATTAAGATGTCGAAATGCTGTTCTTAGGTTTGCTAGGCCCCCGTATGCTGCAGTGTGTGTCAAGGCTGAAGTTTTACCGTGTTCGCTCTGATTATACATTTTGGTCGTCACCCAGAATGTACCCTCAGAGACCTGGCCACGGAGTACAGCAGTCAAAGTAATATCCGGAAAATAGACCCAAAGATGAGGAGGTTTCAAAAAATTCTTAGTAACCATTTCTTGCTTTTGGAACATGTTGATAAACTCTTCTTGGTAATGCAAAAGAAACTCAGAAATAAAAATATTTATTGTATTGTAATACAAAAGTTTATATTTTTTAGAACATATTTGTAAACTTAGCTAAGGAAAAGATTTGAAGAAGACTTTCTGGCGTAGAAAAAAAATTCTTGACATTATAAATATATAGTAATCCTTTTTCCTTGCTGAAATAATGGCCATATGAACCTTTCATGGTGACATGATTTTAATAAGGTTGGAAGAGGCATTTTGAACACAACTCTTGGGTAAATCCTTCACAGAATATTATAGGACTGTTGTAAAAACTGAAATACGGTATTGTTCCATTTAGTTTTCCTGGATGTTGGTTTACAAAAGTGGTTAATTATGTGAGAGAAAATTAACGAAAAAGTCTGAGAGTAATACTAAATGTTTAGAGATCGTTGTCTGTATTGTGAAACTTTTACTAATTTGTGAAGAAAAAGTCTTGAAATCACGTTTCTGATTATAATCGGTATTTATTTTTCATTATTTTTAATTTTTAATTTTACATTTTAATATTGTCTTAAAAAATCTTGATCAGAGAAATTAGTGATTCTAATACAAAAACAGAACATGTACTTCGCAAGATGTGTTTCTCTCAGTATTTTTTAATTTAAAAAAAATAGAAATTAAAGTGTTCTTCGTTGTCGGTTAGGTAAGGTTAGATAAGATTTGTCAGGAAACAGGAGAAGGGCTTCCTGATGCGGGTCCTAGTCATATGATGACCCGCAGCTGGGGCTGTTGGTCATTCGACCGACGCCTTCAGCTGGCTTTCCGGTCCATTCCTTTATAAATTATGTCCATGACTACAACCACTTTTGATCATTGTCGGTGCTAAGGTAAATTTCAGCTCTAGTGACCAACGAGGAGTCGATTGGATTTAAACCTAACCAGCTAACCAACATATACTCTCAAATACTGTTCTCTGTTCTCTCACACACACGTTGAGACCATCATCGTGTTACAGAAGAGGAGTCCATTATTCATGAGCTTATTTTCCCACATGATAATCTATTATCATCAAGTGACAATATTCTAAGCTATATTTCCAACGATGCTCAACGTTATCCAATTATGTAAGGCCTTATCCCGTAGCTTCACACAATGCTATAACCATGGGCGGTATTCTGAGCCCTATTACACCCCTACCAGAATATTAATTCCTCTGTAGTATGTTACTTGATATGCAGCATCCCACAGCAGCTTCACCACTGGCGGTATTCTATGTCAGTGTGCAGGGAGTAAACATATGTCTGTAGACGATGAATACACACAAAACTCACACACACACACACACAAGCATGCAAGCACGCACACACATACACACACACACAAACACACAGACACACACACACACAAACACACACACACACACACACACACACACACACACACACACACACACACACACACACACACACACACACACACACACACACACACACACACACACACACACACACACACACACACCACACACACCACACACACACACACAATGGATCAGGGAATACCTCACAGGGAGGCAACAACGGGTCATGGTGCGTGATGAGGTATCACAGTGGGCGCCTGTGACGAGCGGTGTACCGCAAGGGTGAGTCCTAGGAGCAGTGTTATTCTTGGTATATGTAAATGACATGACGGACGGGATAGACTCAGAAGTGTCTCTGTTCGCAGATGATGTGAAACTAATGAAGAGAATCACATCGGAAGAGGACCAAGCAGGACTTCAAACAGACCTGGACAGGCTTGACATCTGGTCTAGCAACTGGCTTCTCGAATTTAATCCCACCAAATGCAAAGTCATGAAGATCGGAGAATGGCAAAGAAGACCGCTGACAGAGTACAGGCTAGGTGGACAAAGGCTGCAGACATCGTCAAAGGAGAAAGACCTTGGGGTGAGTATAACGACAAGCACGTCTCCGGAGGCACACATCAATCAGATAATTGTGGCAGCATATGGACGACTGGCAAACCTAAGATTAGCGTTCCGTTACCTTAACAAGGAATCGTTCAAGACACTGTACACCGTGTACGTCAGGCCCATACTAGAATATGCAGCACCAGTCTGGAACCCACACCTGGTCAAGCACGTAAAGAAACTAGAGAAAGTGCAAAGGTTTGCGACAAGGCTAGTTCCACAACTCAGGGGTCTGTCCTATGAGGAAAGGTTGAGGGAAATAGGACTAACAACACTGGAGGACAGAAGGGTTAGATTAGACATGATAACGACATACAAAATACTGCGAGGAATCGACAAGGTGGATAGTGACAGAATGTTCCAGAGAGGGAACACAGAAACAAGGGGACACAACTATAAGCTGAAGACTCAGATGAGTCAAAGGGATGTTAGGAAGCATTTCTTCAGCCATAGAGTAGTCAGGAAGTGGAATAGTCTAGCGAACGATATAGTGGAGGCGGGAAGCATACATAGTTTTAAGACAAGGTATGATAAAGCTCATGGAGCAGGGAGAGCAGAGACCCTGTAACAGACAGCGAAGAGGCGGGGCTAGGAGCTGAGTCTCGACCCTTGCAACCACAATTAGGTGAGTACAATTAGGTGAGTACACACACACACACACACACACACACACACACACAGCACGCACACGCACGCACGCACACACACACACACACACACACACACACGCACGCACACGCACGCACGCACGCACACACACACACACACACAGCTGGATATCAAATTATGAGGAAGAACAGAGGAAACGGAGCACATGGAGAAGTAGCGTTGCCAGTAGGAAACTAATGGAGTTTGAGGAGATGGCAGGAATAAACACAGAGGAACCGATTGGCTATAGAGTAAGCACACTCAAGGCTGGGAGACGCAGTGTAGTAGTAGCAGTGATGTATAACCCACCACTGAGCAGCAGGAAACGAAGACAGGAATACGAGAACAACGACAACAGAGTGATGGTAGACACAATAGCTGGGGCGGGTAGAAGACCCTCATCAGCAATGCAAAATTGCTGATCATGGGAGTTTTAGCCACAGGGTAAATAGACTTTGAGGAGGAGGAGGAGGTGTTGATTCACCGGGAATTTCCCCAGTCCGGGTCTTTACCAGATGGCGACCCGGCACCGGCTCCCTGGCGTGGGAGTATCAGAGACCTATGTCTCCCATTGGAGGGGGTACCCCACAGCGGTGGGACCAATTGGTCCCAGGCCTAGCCACATACGCCATCACCACGAGGCAGGGGGTAGATAGATGCTAGGCCTCTCTGGTCTGCCACCTTCCCCGCCTCAAGGAGGCTGACAGGAAGGGCAGGCTTGCGAGCCGCAAGCTCCATCCTTGGCACCTACCCTGCCCTAGAAGGGCTGGGCATGATGATCGACGAATAATAGACTTTGAGAATATATTGTTACACAGGGATTCGAAAGTGGAGGGCTAAGATACCTGGAGTATACCTGGAGATGGTTTCGGGGGTCAACGCCCCCGCGGCTCGGTCTGAGACCAGGCCTTGTGGTGGATCAGGGTCTGATCAATTAGGCTGTCACTGCTGGCCGCACGCAAACTGACGTACAAACCACAGCCCGGCTGGTCAGGTACTGACTTTAGGTTCCTGTCCAGTGCCTTCTTGAAGACAGCCAGGGGTCTATTGGTAATCCCCCTTATGTATGTTGGGAGGCAGTTGAACAGTCTTGGGCCCCTGACACTTATTGTGTTGTCTCTCAGTGTACTCGTGGCGCCCCTGCTTTTCATAATGGAAATGTTGCACCTCCTGCCGAGTCTTTTGCTTTCATAGGGAGTGATTTTCGTGTGCAAGTTTGGTACTAATCCCTCTAGGATTTTGCAAATGTATATTATCATGTATCTCTCTCGCCTGCGTTCCAGGGAATACAAATCAAGGGTCTTCAACCGTTCCCAGTAATTTAAGTGCCTTATCGTACTTATGTGTGCCGTGAAAGTTATTTGTACATTCTCCAGATCAGCAATGTCGCCAGCCTTGAAGGGGGCACTTAGTGGACAGCAGTATTCCAGCCTAGAGAGAACAAACGATCTAAAAAGAATCATTATGGGCTTGGCGTCCCTAGTTTTGAATGTTTTCATTATCCATCCTAACATTTTCCTACCAGATGTGGGAGATATATTGTTGTGGTCTTGGAAGGTGAGATCCTCTGACATTATCACTGTCAGGTCTTTCGCATTACTTTTTCGTTCTATTGTATGGTTAGAGTTTGTCGTATACCCTGATACAGTTTTAATTTCCTCAAGTTTTCAATATCTGAGTAGTTGAAATTTCTCTTCACTAAACTTCATATTGTTTTGAGTGGCCCTTTTGAAGATTTGGTTTATGTCGGCTTGAAGTCTTGCGGTGTCTTCGATGGAGGTCACTGTCATTACAATCCGGGTGTCATCCGCAAAGGAAGACACGGATGCAGTAGAGGATAAACAAAATACAGATGTAGTATACAGAGACTTTGCAAAAGCTTTCGACAACTGTGACCATGGTGTAATAGCACACAAAATGCGTGATAAAGGAATCACAGGAAAAGTTGGTAGATAGATCTATAACTTCCTGACTTCCTTACATCTCTGTCTATGTCAGATATGAGGATGAGGAATAGAATGGGAGCGAGTACTGTGCCTTGTGGAACAGAGCTTTTCACCGGAGCTGCCTCAAACTTTACTCTGTTTACTATTAAGCTTTGTGTTCTATTTGTCAGGAAGTTTTAGATTTATCTACCAACTTTTCCTGTGATTCCTTTATCACACATTTTGTGCGCTATTACACCATGGTCACAGTTGTCGAAAGCTTTTGCAAATTCTGTGTATACTACATCTTTATTTTGTTTATTCTCTACTGCATCCAGGACCTTGTCATAGTGATCCAGTAACTGGGACAGAAAGGAGCGACCTGCTCTGAACCCATGTTTCTCTGGATTGCGTAGTTGATAGGTATAGGTGGTTGTCGATCTTGCTTCTTAGAAGTCTTTCAAAGATTTTTATGATATGGGATATTAGTGCTATCGGTCTGTAGTTCTTTGCAATTGCTTTACTGCCACCTTTGTAGAGTGGGGCTATGTCTGTTGCTTTTAGTGAACTTGTAATGACCCCTGTGTCCATTCTCTCTCTCCATAGAATGCTCTAGGCATTCGAAAGGGGCTTCTGGGAATTCTTGATGAACACAGAGTTTCATGAGTCTGCGCCTGGGGCAGAGTGCATGGGCATGTCAGTTATTGTCTTTTCAAAGCAAAACTTTGAAAAGGATAATAACCGAGATTTTTGAGATGACCAGATTTTGGGTCTCGTTCATAAAGAATTCATTTGGATTGTCGACCTTTAGTCTGGTTAGCGGCTCACTGAACACTGAGTCGTATTGGGTCTTTAGTATCTCACTCATTTCTTGGCTGTCATCTGTGTATGTCCCATCTGGGCCCATTACTGGATGTTGTTTTTTTCTTGGATTTGGCAAAACAGAAGAAGTATTTTTTTTTTTCAATTTCTTTTATGGCTTTCAGTTCTTCCTGCCATTCTTGTCTCCTGTAAGATTCCTTCAGCTTAAGTTCGATATTTGCAATTTCATTTACCAGTGCCTCCCTTTGTATTGCAGATATATTGGCCCCTCTCAGCAGCTCTTTGACTCTTCTCCTTTATTTGTATAGGGAACGTCTCTCTCTTTCTAGTTTGCATCTTCTCTTTCTTTTTCTTAATTAATGGAATGTGCCTTGAGCAGATCTCAAGAACTGCAGAGTTTATTTTCTTCTGGGAAAAGGTTCGGATCCGTGTTGTTTAGGATATCTTCCCAGCTTGTTTCATTTAGGACATGGTTGACTTGATCCCATTGTATGTTTTTGTCATTGAAATTTAATTTTGTGAAGATACCCTCATGACTGATCACATTTTGCAAGTCAGGAGCCCTGTGCATACATGTCTGTACCTCTATTATGTTGTGATCTGAGTGTATGGTCTTTGATACGGTTATATTACATATCAGATTGTCGTTATTAATAAAGATGAGGTCCAGCATGTTTTCTAGTCTTGAAGGCTCTAATATTGGTTGGTTTAAGGTGAATTTGATGCAGAGATTTAATAGCTCATGTGTGTGTGAATTTTCATCTGAGCTGTCTCGTGGGGTGATCTCTGCTAAAATATTATTTGCTATACTCCTCCATTTTAGGTGTCTCAAGTTGAAATCTTCCAGTAGCAAGATGTTTGGGGCAAGAGTGGCGAGATTTCACTAGTAAGTTTTCAAAAGCTGCTCCCAGAATTGCTGGGAGGCTTGTATACGACCACAATGAAAAGGTTTTGGTTTTCAATATCTGTCGCCAAAACTTAAACCACATAATTTGAGGTATTTAGTAGTTCTGAGCAAAGGAGCGACTCTGTGACGTACAAGCCAACCCCCCATCCCCTCCCCACCTTGTTGCCTGTTTAGTCTGTCGCATCTGAATAGGTTTTAACCTGGGATCCATATTTTGTTGTCAAAATGATCCTTTATGTGAGTCTCTGTGAATGCTGTAAACATTGCATTTGTCTCCGTGAGCAGTCCCTTGATGTAAGGAATTTTGTTGTTTGTTGACGGCTTTAGACTGTGTATGTTTGCAAAGACAAATTGATGGAATTTAGGGGGTTTATTTGCTGGCTCTAATATCTGTTGTTCTGGAGTGGAGGCCAATGACAGTGCCTCTGCTCCAGAAATGTTTTCAGTTTGTGTAGGATTACTGTCATTTCGTGACAGTCTTTTTCTTCCTGGCATTAAAAACCTCTTTCTCTGGAGAGGTTATGCGCCTCTTTTGTTTCACATAGTCTGGCTGGTCTGTGTGCCTAGGCAGTACACATTGTAGCATTTTCTTCATGGAGTGACGAGTGACACATTTCGGTGAAATATGTTACAGAAAGAGGAGCTCACCTCCTGTTGACATGTGGGTGCGGCATTTTTAAGGATGCAAAGGTATGTTCACCTGTTTACCAGATATACCATGCCCGCAGATAACTAAGGCATAGATTTTGCATATATTGGAATTTTGTTTTAGGATTTTTGTAGGCTGCGTTTGCTGCTGGTCATTTATTTCTCTTTCCCTATACCTACCTACCCTGTATGGACATTAGTGCTTCCACAGTTTTTACTGGTAATGTGTCAACACTTTTCCTTAGGCATCATCCTTTTGTTCCATATCCAGAGTATCTATTTATATATATATATATATATATATATATATATATATATATATATATATATATATATATATATATATATATATATATATATATATATATATATATATATATGTATGTATGTATGTATATATATATAAATATGCAAGACAACCACTATGAAAAAATAGAGGAATTCCAAACGCTTATAAAGGGGCAAGACTACACCTCACAGTCACATCACACTAACAAAGACTACACCTCACAGTAGCGTAACATCGCACGACTCTGTGAAGAGGAACATAAGAAAGGACCTGAAACTCTTCCCAAGCATTAAGATTTGTCCAATTTATCATTAAATTCTTCCCAAATTTTATTAATTATAAATGAATCCAATTTATATAAACCAAAAGAAATATTCATATTATTTTCAAAACTGATTTTAATGAAACATGATTCTATTATATTCCTCTCAACCATGGACTTGCTTGATACAACCCTTTCTCAGCATTTTGAAAATCAATTGGATGGTTAAAATCTCTCACATGAATAAATAGAGCATTAGAATCTTGTCCAGTTCTAATGCTATAATTATGTTGTTTTAATCTTAGTTCAAGACTTTTACCAGTTTGACCATAATAAACTTTATCTCATATTTTACAGGGAATCTTATAGACACATCCGTCAGCATTTTGGGGGGAATTTTTTATCAAAAGTTTTTTTACTGTATCAAGATTGTTAAATACAACTTTGATATTAAAATTCTTAAGAAATGAAGGCATATCAACCAAGTTTTCATGGTAAGGGAGAACCAACATATTTTTAGCTGAATAAGGTTGGTTCTCCTTTTGGAAATGTAAAAGTATTTCTAGCTATTTTAAAAGATTTATCAATTACGTTTCTCAAAAACATTGATGAGAAAACCGACACTTTAACTCTATCTTGATGTGTACATAGGAAAAATTATTTGTAGGTTTTCTGTAAATTTTAAATTTACAATCAATGTTACCCTTAATAATTAAAACATCTAGGAAAGGCAATGAGTTATTTACTTCGAATTCAACAGTAAAATTTATAGAATGAGCTAAGCTATTTAATTTAACAAGAATTGTTTGTGTCTACATTCTTAGGCATAAGACACAAAATATCATCAACATATCTATACCACTTAGCTCTATTGGGAAGGATTGTGTTAAGCAATCTTGTTTCGAAAAATTCCATGTATAAATTACTAAGAACAGGTGAAAGAGGATTTCCCATTGCCATACCAAATTTCTGAGTGTAAAACTCATCATTAAATACAAATTTTGCATCAACAATACAAAGTTTAATAAGTTTAATGACAATAGGAACTGGCAATGGTAAATCGTAATTAACAAGTTCAACAGATAAAAAACTTAATAAATCATCAACTGGAACTTTTGTAAACAAGGAAGTAACATCAAAACTAACTATTGAAATCATTTAAGTCAATCAAGGTGCTTAATTTATCCACTAAATCTAAGTTGTTTTTAACATTAAAATTATAATTTTTTCCAACAATTGGGCTCAAAATATCAACAAGCCATTTAGATAGTTTATAAGAAACTGAACCTATGGAGCTAATAATTGGTCTAACTGGATTACGTGGTTTGTGTGTTTTTATTAATCCATACATATAAGATAATGATGAATTAGTGAAAGTAAATTTGTTAATTATATCATATTTGCCTTTCAGTAGATGTTTTATTGTTTTATTGAAATTGCTGTTAACAGTTTCTAAGGGATTCTTTCTAAGTTTAGAATAGGTTTCAAAATCATATAGAAGGTTATTCATTTTATCTTTGTAATCGCTTTATTTCATAATTACTATTGCATTTATTTTATCTGCTTTAGTAAGGCGCAATTTTTTATTATTCAAAAGTGTATATCATAAGACTTAAAGAATCTTTGAGGGCAATTGGGAATATTTTGTTTTAACATTGAGCTATATACCATCCCCTTACTAATATTAATTTTATCAGTGGATAAATCGGAGGATTTTTCTAAGGCTTTTGCAATTTCATCATTAAGTTTTTTGAAGTTGCAAAACTTAAACCGAAACCAAGAGCAGCAGTTGTAGTTTTATCTAATATTTCATCTGATAAGTTAATTACAAAATTGTTATTAGCATGCTTTGTCTAATCACTATTTTCAATTAAAATATCTAATTTTCTTTGTAGTTTGTTTTTGAGATTATTACAAATTCTTCCGAGTTTATTATAGCAATGATCCAACATACTATGTTGCCATTCTGATGGAATAGCTTGATTAAAGGAGTATTTTTTGTTTCTCAATATTTTGAATGCTTCTTTCTCCGGTATTTTAGTAATTTCAATATGTTTCTGAAGGATAATTCTCATAAAATCATCAAAAGGACGATCTCTCATTCAAGGAGTCTATTTGGTAAAAGAGATTTAGGCAAAACTTGTCCATTCAAACAGTCTTTTAAAAAGTTAAGTCGAATTTTAAGCTTATGGGACTTGATCAGGGCAGAAGAAAACTGGGGAAGAAAAGAAATATGATTAGGAAAGCTCACAGTTCCCACTCGTTGTTTGCTACCTCACATTTCCCACTCGTTGTATGCTACCTCACAGTTCCCACTCATTGTTTGCTACCTCATAGTTCCCACTCATTGTTTGCTACCTCACAGTTCCAACTCGTTGTATGCTACCTCACAGTTCCCTCTCGTTGTATGCTACCTCACAGTTCCCACTCATTGTTTGCTACCTCACAGTTCCAACTCGGTGTATGCTACCTCACAGTTCCCACTCGTTGTATGCTACCTCACAGTTCCCACTCATTGTTTGCTACCTCACAGTTCCAACTCGTTGCATGCTACCTCTCAGTTCCCACTCATTGTATGATACCTCACAGTTCCTACTCATTGCATGCTACCTCACAGTTCACACTCGTTGTATGCTACCTTACAGTTCCTACTCATTGTATGCTACCTCACAGTTCCTACTCGTTGTATGCTACCTCACAGTTCCTACTCGTTGTATGCTACCTCACAGTTCACACTCGTTGTATGCTACCTCACAGTTCCTACTCATTGTATGCTACCTCACAGTTCACACTCGTTGTATGCTACCTCACAGTTCCCACTCGTTGTATGCTACCTTACAGTTCCTACTCATTGTATGCTACCTCACAGTTCCTACTCATTGTATGCTACCTCACAGTTCACACTCATTGTATGCTACCTCACAGTTCCTACTCATTGTATGCTACCTCACATTTCCTACTCGTTGAATGCTACCTCACAGTTCCTACTCATTGTATGCTACCTCAAGTTCCTACTCATTGATGCTACCTCACATTTCCCCTACTCGTTGTATGCTACCTCACAGTTCCTACTCATTGTATACTACCTCACAGTTCCTACTCGTTGTATGCTACCTCACAGTTCCCACTCGTTGTATGCTACCTCACAGTTCCCACTCGTTGTATGCTACCTCACAGTTCCCACTCGTTGTATGCTACCTCACAGTTCCCACTCGTTGAATGCTACCTCACAGTTCCCACTCGTTGTATGCTACCTCACAGTTCCCACTCGTTGCATGCTACGTCACAGTTCACACACTAATCAGCCGGTCTTAAACTCCTTACTTACTGATGTTAAGTCTCACTTTCGCTTTTAAAAAATATATTTATAACTTATGGGAGCAGGTCCTTCTAAGCCTGCCTGCCCCTCACTCTTCTAACAAATTTCAGCACTTTCAAACTTACTGTGAAATTTCGGACCTGCTCTCAGCTTTTATTTACTTTTCAGACTTTACTTATCACTTGTGGGGATCTTCGCTGACCCTGTCACTAACTGGTTTATGCCAGGGGCTAACAGACGTCCTGCAAAAAAGTAAAATTATATGAGCCTCGTTGTTGCCCGCATCACTCTGATTCCACCTTTATGCGTGTACTCACCTAGTTGTACTCACCTAGTTGTGGTTGCAGGGGTCGAGACATAGCTCCTGGCCCTGCCTCTTCACTGGCCGCTACTGGGTCCCTCTCCCTGCGCCATGAGCTTTATCATACCTCTTCTTAAAGCTGTGTATGGAACCTGCCTCCACTACATCGCTTCCCAAGCTATTCCATTTCCCGACTACTCTGTGACTGAAGAAATATTTCCTAACATCCCTGTGATTCATCTGAGTCTTCAACTTCCAACTGTGTCCCCTTGTTGCTGTGTCCCATCTTTGGAACATTCTGTCTCTGTCCACCTTGTCAATTCCTCTCAGTATTTTATATGTCGTTATCATGTCCCCCCTATCTCTCCTGTCCTCCAGTGTCGTCAGGTCGATTTCCCTTAACCTCTCCTCGTAGGACATACCCCTTAGCTCCGGGACTAGTCTTATTGCAAACCTTTGCACTTTCTCTAGCTTCTTTACGTGCTTGAATAAATGTGGGTTCCAAACTGGTGCTGCATACTCTAGTATGGGCCTAACGTACACAGTGTACAGGGTCCTGAACGATTCTTTATTAAGATGTCGGAATGCTGTTCTTAGGTTTGCTAGGCGCCCATATGCTTCAGCAGTTATTTGGTTGATGTGCGCCTCAGGAGATGTGCCTGGTGTTATATTCACCCCAAGATCTTTTTCCTTGATTGAGGTTTGTAGTGTGTGTGTGTGTATTTTTTTTTTTTTTTTTTGTGTGTGTGTGTGTGTGTGTGTGGGTGGGTGTGTGTGTGTATGTGTGTGTGTGTGTGTGTGTACTCACCTAGTTGTGGTTGCAGGGGTCGATTCATTGCTACTGGCCCCGCCTCTTCACTGGGTCACTCTCCCTGCGCCATGGGCTTTATCATACCTCTTCTTAAAGCTATGAATGGATCCTGCCTCAACTACATCGCTTCCTAACATACCTGTGATTCATCTGAGTCTTCAACTTTCAACTGTGTCCCCTTGTTGCTGTGTCCCATCTCTGGAACATTTTGTCTCTGTTCACCTTGTCAATTCCTCTCAGTATTTTATATGTAGTTATCATGTCCCACCTATCTCTCCTTTCCTCCAGTGTCGTCAGGTCGATTTTCCTTAACCTCTCCTCGTAGAACATACCCCTTAACTCCTGGACTAGTCTTGCTGTAAACCTTTGCACTTTCTCTAGTTTCTTTACGTGCTTGGCTAGGTGTGGGTTCCAAATTGGTGCTGCATACTCCAATATGGGCCTAACGTACACAGTGTACAGGGATTTCTTATTAAGATGTCGGAATGTTGTTCTTAGGTTTGCTAGGTGCCCGTATGCTGCAGCCGTTATTTGGTTGATGTGCGCCTCAGGAGATGTGCCTGGTGTTATACTCACCCCAAGATCCTTTTTATTTTATTGAAGTTTGTAGTCTCTGGCCCCCTAGACTGTACTCCGTCTGCGGTCTTCTTTGCACTTCCCCAATCTTCATGACTTTGCACTTGGTGGGGTTGAACTCCAGGAGCCAATTGCTGGACCAGGCTTGCAGCGTGTCCAGATCCCATTGTAGTTCTGCCTGGTCCTCGTCCGATTGAATTCTTCTCATCAACTTCACGTAATCTGCAAACAGGGACACTTCGGAGTCTATTCCTTCCGTCATGTCGTTCACAAATACCAGAAACAGCACCGGTCTCAGGACTGACCCCTGTGGAACCTCATTCGTCACTGGCGTCCACTCTCACACCTCGCCACGTACCATGACTCGCTGCTGTCTTCCTGACATGTATTCCCTGATCCATTGGAGTGCCGTCCCTGTTATCCCTGCCTGGTCCTCCAGTTTTTGCACTAATCTTATGTGTGGAAATGTGTCAAAGGCCTTCTTACAGTACAAGAAAATGCAATCAACCCACCCCTCTATCTCTTGTCTTACTGCTGTCACCCTGTCATAGAACTGCAGTAGGTTTGTGACACTCGATTTCCCGTCCCTGAAACCGTGTTTGCCGTCGTTGATAAGCTCATTATTTTCTAGGTGTTCCACCACTCCTCTCCTGATAATCTTCTCCATGACTTTGCATACAATACATGTCAGTGACACTGGTCTGTAGTTTAGTGCTTCGTGTCTGTCTCCTTTTTTAAAAAATTGGAACTACATTTGCTGTCTTCCATACCTAAGGTAATCTCCCTGTTTCGATAGATGTGTTGAATATTGTTGTTAGTGGTACATATAGCACCTCTGCTCCCTCTCTCAGGACCCATGGAGAGATGTTGTCCGGCCCCATCGCCTTTGAGGTATCTAGCTCACTCAGCAGCCTCTTCATTTCTTCCTCGGTTGTATGTATTGTGTCCAACACTTGATGGTGTAACCCACCTCACCGTCTTTCTGGAGTCCCTTCTGTCTCCTCTGTGAACACTTCTTTGAATCTCATGTTGAGTTCATCACATACTTCACGGTCGTTCCTTGTGATCTCTCCTCCTTCCTTCCTTAGCCTGATCACCTGGTCCTTGACTGTTGTTTTCCTCCTTATGTGGCTGTACAACAGCTTTGGGTCAGATTTGGCTTTCGCTGCTATGTTATATTCATATTATCGTTGGGCCTCCATTCTTACCTGTGCATATTCGTTTCTGGCTCTACGACTGCTCTCCTTATTCTCCTGGGTCCTTTGCCTTCTATACTCCTTCCATTCCCTAGCACACTTGGTTTTGGCCTCCCTGCACTTTTGGGTGAACCACGGGCTTATCCTGGCTTTTTCATTATTCCTGTTACCCTTGGGTACAAACCTCTTCTCAGCTTCCTTGCATATTGTTGTCACATATTCCATCATCTCGTTTACTGACTTCCCTGTTAGTTCTCTGTCCCACTGAACCCCGTTTAGGAAATTCTTCATACCTACGTACTCCCCTTTCTTGAAGTTTGGCTTCATTGGTCCAGCCCTTCCTGCTCCCCCCTCCACTTGTAACTCTACTGTGTATTCGAAGCTTAAAACCACATGATCACTGGCCCCAAGCGGTCTTTCAAGGTGAATATTAGGTCCAGTCTCGCTGGTTCATCCTCTCCTCTCTCTCAGGTAGTGTTCCTTACGTGTTGGTACAGGAAGTTTTCCAGTACCACCTCCATTATCTTAGACCTCCACGTTTCTTGGCCCCCATGTGGCTCCAAGTTCTCCCAATCGATTTCCTTGTGGTTGAAGTCACCCATGATTAGTAGCTTCGCCCTGCTCGCATGAGCCCTTCTGGCCACTTCAGCCAGTGTGTCAGCCATCGCTCTATTACTCTCATCATACTCTTGACTTGGCCTCCTGCTGTTCTGTGGTGGGTTATACATCATTGCAATTACCACCTTTGGACCTCCAGACTGAAGCGTTCCAACTATGTAATCTCTTGCTTCTCCTCTGTCTCCTCTCTCCAGCTCATCAAAATCCCATTGGTTTTTAATCAGCAGTGCCACTCCTCCACCCCCTCTGTTCCCTCTGTCTTTCCGCCGGATCTGATATCCCGTTGGAAAGATGGCATCTGTTATTATACCTGTGAGCTTGGTTTCTGTGAGAGCTATGATGTCATCCGGTGATGCCTCTTCGACTCTTTCGTGCCACTCCTCCAACTTATTTGTTATTCCGTCAGCGTTGGTGTACCATACCTTCAGTTTCCTCTCCAACACTGTGTTTTGGGGGGTCTTTGGGGGTGGGGGACCTGGCAGTGTACTTCGGGATTCTATAGAGGAGTGTTGGGTGGGGGATTGTGGTTTGTGTTGGGATAGCGTGATTGGTTGTGGGGTTCAGGGGATGGTTCTGTGTGTGCTTGCTCTTGTTGCTCTGCCCTGATCTAATTGTCCTTTGCTGATTCTGTCCTTGTCTCTCCTAGTAGCTCCTTTCGCTTTTGTGTCCAATTCCTCAGCTGCTGTCGTTCTGTTTTTTGTAACATCGTGTCTCTATCCACCTTGTCGATTCCTCTCAGTGTTTTATATGTCGTTATCATGTCCTAGGACTGACCCCTGTGGAACCCCACTCGTCACCGGCGCCCACTCTGACACCTCGCCACGGACCATGACTCGCTGCTGTCTTCCTGACAGGTATTCCCTTATCCATTGTAGTGCCTTCCCTGTTATCTCTGCCTGGTCCTCCAGCTTCTGCACTAATCTCTTGTGTGGGACTGTGTCAAACGCCTTCTTACAGTCGAAGAATATGCAATCTACCCACCCCTCTCTCTCTTGTCTTACTGCTGTCACCCTGTCATAGAACTCCAGTAGGTTTGTGACACAGGATTTCCCGTCCCTGAAACCGTGTTGGCCGTCGTTGATAAGCTCATTCCTTTCTAGGTGCTCCACCACTCTTCTCCTGATAATCTTCTCCATGACCTTGCATACTATACATGTCAGTGACACTGTGTGTGTGTGTGTGTGTGTGTGTGTGTACTCACCTAATTGTACTCAGCTAATTGTGGTTGCAGGGGTCGAGACTCAGCTCCTGGCCCCTCCTCTTCGCTGTCCGCTACTATGTCTCTGCTCTCCCTGCTCCATGAGCTTTATCATACCTCGTCTTAAAACTATGTATGGTTCCTGCCTCCACTATATCTTTCTCTAGACTATTCCACTTCCTGACTACTCTGTGGCTGAAGAAATGATTCCTAACTTCCCTTTGACTCATCTGAGTCTTCAGCTTCCAGTTGTGTCCCCTTGTTTTTGTGTTCCCTCTCTGGAACATCCTGTCACTGTCTACCTTGTCGATTCCCCGCAGTATTTTGTATGTCGTTATCATGTCTCCTCTGACCCTTCTTTCCTCCAGTGTTGTTAGTCCTATTTCCCTCAACCTTTCTTCATAGGACAGACCCCTGAGTTGTGGAACTAACCTTGTCGCAAACCTTTGCACTTTCTCTAGTTTCTTTACGTGCTTGACCAGGTGTGGGTTCCAGACTGGTGCTGCATATTCTAGTATGGGCCTGACGTACACGGTGTACAGTGTCTTGAACGATTCCTTGTTAAGGTAACAGAACGCTAATCTTAGGTTTGCCAGTCGCCCATATGCTGCCGCAGTTATCTGGTTGATGTATGCCTCCGGAGACGTGCTTGGCGTTATACTCACCCCAAGGTCTTTCTCCTTTGCCGAGGTTTGTAGCCTTTGCCCGCCTAGCCTGTACTCTGTCAACGGTCTTCTTTGCCCTTCTCCGATCTTCATGACTTTGCATTTGGTGAGATTCAATTCGAGAAGCCAGTTGCTAGACCAGATGTCAAGCTTGTCCAGGTCTGTTTGAAGTCCTGCTTGGTCCTCTTCCGATGTGATTCTCCTCATTAATTTCACATCATCTGCGAACAGAGACACTTCTGAGTCTATCCCATCCGTCATGTCATTTACATATACCAAGAATAACACTGGTCTAGGACTGACCCCTGCGGTACGCCGCTGTCACCAGTGATCAGCCCACTGTGATACCTCATCACGCCACCATGACCCGTTGTTGCCTCCCTCAGGTATCTGCCCATTTTCAAGGGATGTGTTGAATATTATGGTAAGGTGGCACACTCAGTACCTCAGCTCCTTACCCGAAGAACCCACGGGGGAGAATATTGTCCCAGGTAAACCAATATTCGACCTTTTGAGGTATCAAGGTCACTGAGTAACTGCTTCACCTTCCTCCTCAGTTGTGTGTATGCCCTCTAGCACTTGATACATCCCTTGTTGGTGACGCACCCCATCCTGTCTACCTAGCTGCCTTCCTTCCTCCACTGTGAATACTTCCTTAAACCTCAAGTTGAGCTCCTCACATACCTCTTGATCGTTACTTGTGAGTTCCCCATCTTCTCTCCTCAGCCTTATCACCTGGTCTTTAACTGTTGTCTTCCTTCTGATGTGACTGTACATCAGTTTCGGGTCGAACTTAACTTTCGATGCTATGTCGTTTTCGTACTGTTTCTGGGCCTCCTCCGTACCTGTGCATACTCGTTTCTAGCTCTTCTACTAATCTCTTTGTTTCTTGGTTCTTTGCCTTTGTACCTTTTCAATTCTCTGATACTCTGAGTCTTTGCCTCCCTGCACCTTTGGGTAAACCAGGGGCTCTTTCTGGCCTTCCCGTTTAATCTTTTTCCTCTGGGTATAAACCGTTCCTCTGCCTCCTTGCACTTTGCCCCTACGTATTCCATCATTTCATTTATTGTCTGTCCGTCCATTTCCCTTTCCCACTGAACCTCCTGCAGGAAATTCCTCATGCCTGTGTAGCTTCCTCTTTTAAAATCTGGTTTGTCTCTTTCGGTACCGTTTTCCCTCTCCACCTGTAGCTCTACAATGTACAATGTACAATGTGTGTGTGTGTGTGCGTGTGGGCACGCGCTATCTGTAGGACAATATTACAGCAAAACAACGACATGATTCACCCTGCTGAGATTATGCAGCTATGGCAAAGTCCGCTGATTGCAGGAGTTTTAGAATTCTTTCCTGTGCAATCCCGCAGGGAGATCCCCTGCTGCCTAATACTACAGCAGATGAAGGAATCATGTCGTTACGGTAAAACTGGGTGTGCTGTGAGGCCTGTGATAAGCTTGTGCTGTGAGGCCTGTGATAAGCTTGTGCTGTGAGGCCTGTGATAAGCTTGTGCCTTGAACTGTCAAATACCATGTGAAGTGTCACACTGTCTGCTTAACTAATGAGCTCAAAAGTTTCCAAGCAAGTGAAATATTTCAGCTACATCAAATAACTGGCTAAATTTAAACCTAAAATACAAATTTATGCGAAAATCTAGATGCCATGAAGGAAGAGAGAGAGAGAGAGAGAGAGAGAGAGAGAGAGAGAGAGAGAGAGAGAGAGAGAGAGAGAGAGAGAGAGAGAGAGAGAGAGAGAGAGAGAGAGAGAGAGAGAGAGAAAGAGAGAGAGAGAATGTCAACCGTGTAATACGACTGTAGTATATATATTGTTATCGCTCCATTTTATAGGCAGTCTTCTTGGCCAAGCCGTAAATCACGTGAGCCCCGTTTGTAGGCCGTGCCTGAGAGGCCTCTCCCTCACTTTCGATTAGACCTAGGGTACAGACAGACGGACTGGCCGGGCTCCGCCATGTATTTCAATAAATTGCCTCCATAATAGTATAAAGTTTTATTTCTTGCTACCATCTCTTCTAACCACGAACCATAACAGAGAGAGAGAGAGAGAGAGAGAGAGAGAGAGAGAGAGAGAGAGAGAGAGAGAGAGAGAGAGAGAGAGAGAGAGAGAGAGAGAGATACCACCTATAACAGGAACTTGCATAGGAAAGCCTGTAGGCATATGGGTGAAGTTCAAAAGTGGGCCATCGCTAAATGGGAGGTGGACACAAAAAGAAGGCTAGCATCAGGTAGAGTAGGCTCTAAAACCTGGTGGTCCCTGGTCAAGGACAGACAAAGAGTTATCTGCGTCACGATGAACTTTCATCACTGTCCACAAGGGCTTGGTTAGCTGTAAGAACTGTGTCAAACTGTCAGTGGTGACAATAAGGCAGGAGGAGGTGCATTTCCTTCTTAAATCGCTTGACCAAGAAAGGCTGTGGGCCCAGACAAGTTGAGCCCAAGATTGCTGAGATGTGCAGACCAGTTAGCAGCGCCTCTAATTTGCATCTTTCAGTACTGCCTAGTACAGTGTAAATGACCTTCTCTGTGGAAAGAGGCAAATGTTGTCCTTGTTCACAAAAAGAAGAGCAGAGCATAAATCAGTAACTACAGACCAGTGTCACTCCTGTCAATCACTGGCAAGATCCCTGAGACAATTATCTCAAGGCGAATGGCAGAGTTTTTTTATTACCACTCACTACTTTGTGATCGTCAATATGGCTTCAGGAAAGGTTACTCTGCTGCTGATCTGTTGTTAAACCTCTCCACTAAATGGCACCAGTCACTGGATGAATCCATAGTCAGCTGTGTGGTAGCATTGGACATTGCTGGTGCTTTCGACCGAGTGTGGCACCAGGGACTCTTGGCAAATCTGCAAGCACTGGGAATTGTAGGCTCTACGCTATATCTCTTCAGTGATTACCTTCATGGTACATCTCTAAGGGTAGTTCTCAATGGAACAGAATCAGCAAGACAACCTATTGGGGCAAGTGTTCCACAAGGAAGTGTGTTGGACCATTGTTATGGAATGTCTTCTTCAATGACCTTCATCTCATCCCAGAATCCCATGCATATGCAGACGACTGTACTCTGACATTCACTTATCCAAGAGAAGAAATGCCAGCTGCCCTAAGCTACATCAATCACCAGCTAAGAGCTATATCAGCTAGGGAAAATCGATGGCAAGTAACATTTGCACCTGAGAAAATACAAATGACGATGGTCTCTTGGCACCATGATGGTAATGCCAGTGCAGTAGTAAGTATGAATGGGAGAGTGTTGGTACCTGGGGAAGAAGTTGATATCCTTGGGGTGAAATTTGACTCCAAACTGACCATGAAGAACCATGTTGTAAATCTTGCAAACAAGGTAGCCTGGAAGCTTACAGCACTTCGCCGTAGGGGTTGCAAGATTCTGTATGAGGCACAAGTACGCTCACACCTTGAGTATGCTCCACTTTCTTGGTTTGCCTCCCCCCTCTCATCTGCGACTGCTTGACAGAGTAGATAACAGAAAGACGTCTCATCTCTGGCCTGGACCCATCCTGGATAGATCTGTTATTTCAGCAGATCCTTCAACATAGGAGTGATGTGGGTGGCCTTACTGTTATGTACAAGGCCAACATTGTCAAAGTACCACACTTGGCTCCACTTCGAGGACAGCGAGAAGTATGCTTCTATACCACAAGACGGGCAGAAAGCAGCAACTTCACTCTGGCTGTACCCTTCTCCAGAACATCACTTCATCTGAGATCATTTCCCCAGGATGACTCGAGTCTGGAACACATTCGTATAACATTATGATGTCAAAGAGAAAAAATCAGTTGATCAAATGGAAATGCTGGCCCACAGATGGCTGCAACTTCATCCTGTTCCCTACTTGTATGTTTCATAACAATTAAAAATGCTTTCAAATGAGCTGATGTAGGTAACAGCTCTTAGCTTGTCAATAAAGTTAGGAACCCTTAAATTGTAAATAGCTTGTCAATAAAGCTAGGAATCCTTAATCTAACCTTGTGAAACCCTGTGTAAAAGAGAGCGAGAGAGAGTAGAGACAAGCGATTTAACATGAACACTCATTTTTTTTTTTTCCTTCCAGTAGTCTAGTGTATTGAATGTTTTCAGAATCCCTGGACCAGAAGAGGCGATATTTAATGTATCAAAATAGCTGTTAATCCTGTGACTCAGTTGTCCCTAATAGTGACCTGCAGCATAATGCTCAGAGCATTCAGCATGGTGACCTGCAGCATAATGCTCAGAGCATTCAGCATGATGACCTGCAGCATAATGCTCAGAGCATTCAGAATGGTGACCTGCAGCATAATGTTCAGAGCATTCAGCATGATGACCTGCAGCAAGTGCTTTTGTAGTGTTTTTTTATGAAGATGACACTAATCTTATTCTCTTTGCCCACGTTAATGTATTTTCTTGATATTTTATATTCCACTTTGGGGAAAAAAATATTCATATGCTTCAAAAAATAATCACGAAAATTCTTGGGATTTTCTTGTTTTTCTTTTGAGAAAACGTGATTGCAATTTTTCTCTAAGGGTAACAACATCTCTATTTTCATTACCTTTACGTTTTGCACCTCTATGATTTAGCACTTCTGTATATGGCATCCGTGTTTAGCACCCCTGTGTTTAGCATCTCTGTGTTTAGCATATGTGTGTTTAGCATCTGTGTGTTTAGCATCTGTGTGTTTAGCACTCCTGTGTTTAGCATATCTGTGTTTAGCATCTGTGTGTTTAGCATATCTGTGTTTAGCATATGTGTGTTTAGCATATGTGTGTTTAGCATCTGTGTGTTTAGCATCTGTGTGTTTAGCATCTGTGTGTTTAGCATCTGTGTGTTTAGCATCTGTGTGTTTAGCATCTCTGTGTTTAGCATCTGTGTGTTTAGCATTTCTGTGTTTAGCATCTGTGTGTTTAGCATCTCTGTGTTTAGCATCTGTGTGTTTAGCATCTCTGTGTTTAGCATATGTGTGTTTAGCATCTGTGTGTTTAGCATCTCTGTGTTTAGCATATGTGCGCTTAGCATCTCTGTGTTTAGCATCTCTGTGTTTAGCATATGTGTGTTTAGCATATGTGTGTTTAGCATATCTGTGTTTAGCATCTGTGTGTTTAGCATCTGTGTGTTTAGCACCCCTGTGTTTAGCATCTCTGTGTTTAACATATGTGTTTAGAATCTCTGTGTTTAGCATCTGTACGTTTAGTATCTCTGTGTTTAGAATCTGTGTGTTTAGCATCTCTGTGTTTAGCATCTGTGTGTTTAGCATATCTGTGTTTAGCATCTGTGTGTTTAGCATCTGTGTGTTTAGCACCCCTGTGTTTAGCATTTCTGTGTTTAGCATATGTGTTTAGTATCTCTGTATTTAGCATCTGTGCGTTTAGTATCTCTGTGTTTAGCATCTCTGTGTTTAGCATCTGTGTGTTTAGCATCTCTGTGTTAGGTACCAATATATCGAGCACCTCCACCTCCACGTTCTATATCTTCCATGATCTATATTATCCTAATTCCTCACCTACCTTGTATTATATTCTCCAAATTCTATATATTTTTATCTATATTTTTGATCTTCTATGTTTGGCATATTCATCATTTCCATTTTGAAGAATGAGACACTTATGTAAAATTTGCGTACCTTTATTATGGTAACCTTTCGCCAGCCAGTGGGTTCATCGGTCCTATATAACAGCAAAGAAGGAGTTTGAGGTATCACTTCATCCATTTCGCTTTTGTCGATTTTCTAGATAATATATATTTCTACATTCACGTTCTATTTTTCTCCATGTTCCTTTATTCATTCTACATTTTCACAGATTTTTCGATTTCTTTTTATTTTCTCTATATATTCTGTGTTCTATATTGTCCAAGGTCTATTTGCTTCTAACAAATTAGTCAATATAAAAAAAAATCGTGTTTCCTGAAGGAAGAATGACCAAAGGCAGTGGAAAGCTGGCAGGGAAATCCTGCTAGGCTATCGTGACCTTTGCTATTGGCCTTTGGTATCGTTACCTTTGCTATTTTGGCCTTTGTTATTGTGACATTTGTTATTTTGGCCTTTGGTATCGTAACCTTTTTTTAGTGACTATTTGCTGCTGTCATCTTTGTTGCAGTGACCTTTGCTACTGTGATATTTGTTTTAATGACCATTTGCTACTATGATCTTTATTTTAGTGACCTTTGCTTCTGTGACCTTTGTTTTAGTAACCTTTGCTACTGTTATCTTTGTTTTAGTGATCCTTGCTACTGTGATTTTTTTAGACCTTTCCTTCTGTGATGTTTGTTTTCGTGACCATTGCTACTGTGACATTTGTTTTACTGACTATTGCTACTGTAATATTTGCTTTAGTGACCTTTGCTACTATGATATTTATTTTCGTAACCTTTGCTATTGTGATCTTTGTTTTCGTGATCTTTCCTATTGTACCATTTGCCTTCGTGACCATTGCTACCGTGACCTTTGTTTTCGTGACCATTGTGACTGTGATGTGTGTTTTCGTCACCATTGTTACAGTGACCTTTGTTTTCGTTACCATTGTTACAGTGACCTTTGTTTTCGTTACCATTGCTTACGTGATCGTATCTAACACGAGCATTAGTAGGAATGCAGCAGTTCCTTTTTTTTTTAGCAGATAACCTTGATGCAGACCTTTAAGTTCGTTGTTGCAAGTCTCTCTCTCTCTCTCTCTCTCTCTCTCTCTCTCTCTCTCTCTCTCTCTCTCTCTCTCTCTCTCTCTCTCTCTCTCTCTCTCTCTCTCTCTCTCTCTCTCTCTCTCTCTCTCTCTCTCTCTCTCTCTCTCTCTCTCTCTCTCTCTCTCTCCTCTCTCTCTCTCTCTCTCTCTCTCTCTCTCTCTCTCTCTCTCTCTCTCTCTCCCCGGGTAGCGGGGAAGCGGCATTAAAGATGCCCTGATGACCAGCTGGTTCCACGCGTCAGGACCAGAGCCCCCCAGGACAGGCGGAGACCCACGCGTCAGGACCAGAGCCCCCCAGGACAGGCGGAGACCCACGCGTCAGGACCAGAGCCCCCCAGGACAGGCGGAGACCCACGCGTCAGGACCAGAGCCCCCCAGGACAGGCGGAGACCCACGCGTCAGGACCAGAGCCCCCCAGGACAGGCGGAGACCCACGCGTCAGGACCAGAGCCCCACATACGTCAGGACCGCAGACCCAGATGGCGTCAGGACTGGTGCCACACACGACGTCAGGACCTGAGCTGCACGCGTCAGGACCGTAGTTAACTGGGTCATGGTCTGAGCCACTTGAACTGACCCTGTTGTCTAAACTGTCATCTATAAGTGCTCCTTCATGTTTCTTCAACAACCCCCACTGTTAATTGCTTTATTGGTCAGGCTTGGTTCTGCGTGTTTTACTGAACGAGCGGTTCTCATAAACCACCATTTTGTGCCAGAGGGCAACATTATGAAGCCACAAACCTCACCATAGACGTCAACTCATAAATTATGTTGCTGGGTTAACCCAAAACCATAGAAATAACTCTTATGGAGATACTGTCTAACGTTCGAAGAGAAAGACATTCCCAATATAATAATGAACGGTCATTACAGTTACTTTGTGTTTAGTAACTTTTTCATTTCAATACCTGTATTCATTTGATGTTTTAACGTGTGTGTGTGTGTGTGTGTGTGTGTGTGTGTTAGTTACCATTTTGTCCTAGGCACATGTCGATTAGACACTAGGCCTGTTGTATGTATGTGTGTGTGTGTGTGTGTGTGTGTGTGTTACCATTTTGTCCTAGACACATGTCGATTAGACACTAGGCCTGTTGTATATGTGTGTGTGTGTGTGTGTGTGTGTGTGTGTGTGTGTGTAAGGAAACACTTCGAAATGTTTCCGCCCCGCCGGGAACTGAAACCGGGCCCTCCGTGCGTGAAGCGAGAGCTTTAGCCACCAGGCCACCGGGGCTGTGTGTGTGTGTACTCACCTATTTGTGGTTGCAGGGGTCGAGTCATAGCTCCTGTCCCCGCCTCTTCACTGATTGCTACTAGGTCCTCTCTCTCCCTGCTCCATGAGCTTTATCAAACCTCGTCTTAAAACTATGTATGGTTCCTGCCTCCACTATGTCGCTTTCTAGGCTATTCCACTTCCTGACAACTCTATGACTGAAGAAATACTTCCTAACATCCCTTTGACTCATAGGAGTCTTCAACTTCCAATTGTGACCCCTTGTTTCTGTGTCCCCTCTCAGGAACATCTTGTCTCTGTCCACCTTATCTATTCCTCGCAGTATTTTATATGTCGTTATCATGTCTCCCCTAACCCTCCTGTCCTCTAGTGTCGTCAGGCCGATTTCCCTTAACCTTTCTTCGTAGGACAATCCCCTTAGCTCTGGGACTAGTCTTGTTGCAAACCTTTGCACTTTCTCTAATTTCTTGACGTGCTTGACCAGGTGTGGGTTCCAAACTGGTGCTGCATACTCCAGTATAGGCCTGACGTATATGGTGTACAGAGTCTTGAGCGATTCCTTAGTGAGGTATTGGAACGCTATTCTTAGGTTTGCCAGCCGCCCGTATGCTGCAGCAGTTATCTGATTGATGTGTGCCTCAGGAAATGTGCTCGGTATTATACTCACCCCAAGATCTTTTTTCTTGAGTGAGGTTTGCAGTCTTTGGCCACCTAGACTATACTCTGTCTGCGGTCTTCTTTGCCCTTCCCCGATCTTCATGACTTTACATTTGGCAGGGTTAAATTCAAGGAGCCAGTTACTGGACCAGGCTTGTAGCCTGTCCAGGTCTCTTTGTAGTCCTGCCTGATCCTCGACTGATTTAATTCTCTCATTAACTTCACATCATCTGCAAACAGGGACACTTCTGAGTCTATCCCTTCCGTTATGTCATTCACATATACCAAAAACAGTACAGGTCCTAGGACTGACTCTGGTGGAACCCCACTCGTCACAGGAGCCCACTCTGACACCTCGTCACGTACCATGACTCGTTGTTGCCTCCATGTCAGATATTCTCTGATCCATTGCAATGCCTTTCCTGTTACGTGTGCCTGATCCTCTAGCTTTTGCATTAACCTCTTGTGAGGAACTGTGTCTTACGCCTCCTTGCAGTCCAAGAAAATGCAGTCTATCCACCCCTCTCTCTCGTGTCTTACTTCTGTTACCTTGTCATAAAACTCCAGTAGGTTTGTGACACAGGATTTTCCTTCCCTGAAACCGTGCTGGTTGTCGTTTATAAGCTTGTGTCTTTCTAGGTGCTCCACCACTCTCCTCCTGATGATCTTCTCCATGACTTTGCATACTATACACGTCAGTGACACAGGTCTTTAGTTTAATGCCTCGTGTCTGTCTCCTTTCTTAAAAATTGGGACTACATTTGCCATCTTCCACGCCTCAGGTAGTTGCCCAGTTTCAATGGATGTGTTGAAGATTTGTGTTAGTGGCACACACAACATCTCTGCTCCCTCTGTAAGGACCCACTTAGAAATGTTGTCCGGTCCCACCGCTTTTGAGGTATCGAGTTCACATAGCAGCTTCTTCACCTCCTCCTCGGTTGTGTGTATTTCATCCAGCACTTGTTGGTATACCTCCTATTCTGAATTCCTGGAGTCCTTCCTGTCTCCTCTGTAAATACTTCTTTAAATCTCATGTTGAGCTCCTCACATACCTCTTGGTCGTTTCTTGTGAACTTCCCACCTTCCTTCCTCAGCCTGATTACCTGGTCCTTGACTGTTGTTTTCCTACTGATGTGGCTATACAACAGCTTTGGGTCAAACTTGACTTTTGATGCTATATCATTTTCATATTGTCGCTGAGCCTCCCTTCTTACCTGTGCATATTCGTTTCTGGCTCTTCGGCTAATCTCTTTATTTTCCTGGGTTCTTTGTCTTCTGTACTTTTTCCATTCTCTATTACACTTAGTTTTTGCCTCCCTACACCTCTGGGTGAACCAAGGACTCGTTCTGGTCTTCCCTTACTTCTGTTTTCCTTGGGGACAAACCTCTCCTCTGCCTCTTTGCATTTGGTTGTCACATATTCAATCTTTTCTTTTACTGGTTTTCCTGCCAATTCTCTCTCCCACTGAACGTCTTGTAGGAAGTTTCTCATGCCTGTGTAGTCCCCCGTTTTGTAGTTTCGTTTCTCCCTTCCTATTCCTGCTCCCCTCTCCACTTGTAGCTCAACTATATAATCAAAACGCAGAACCAAATGATCACTAGCTCCAAGGGGCCTTTCATACGTGATATCCTCGATGTCCTAACTACTCAAGGTGAATACTAGGTCCAGTCTTGCTGGGTCATCCCCACCTCTCTCTCTGGTAGTGTCTCTAACATGTTGATGCATGAGGTTTCCAGTACCACATCCATCATCTTGGCTCTCCATGATTCAGGACCCCCGTCGGGCTCCAGGTTTTCCCAATCAATCTCCTTGTGATTGAAATCACCCATAACTAGTAACTTTGCTCTCCCCATGTGGGCTCTTCTGGCTACCTCGGCTAGTGTGTCTACCATTGCTCTGTTGCTCTCGTCGTATTCTTCTCTTGGCCTCCTGCAGTTATGTGGCAGGTTGTACATTACAGCAATTACCACCTTATGGCCCTCAGACTGAATTGTTCCTACTATGTAGTCACTTTCGCCCATTCCATCCCTTCCTTCCACTTCCTCAAATCCCCACTTGTTCTTAATGAGCAGTGCAACTCCTCCTCCCCCTCTGCTCCCTCTATCTTTCATGAGGATTTGATATCCGGGTGGAAAGATTGCATCTGTTATCATCCTGGTGAGTTTCGTTTCTGTGAGTGCTATTATGTCTGGGGATGTCTCCTTTATTATTTCATGCCACTCCTCACATTTATTTGTTATACCATCTGCATTTGTATACCAAACCTTCAACTTCTTTTCTAAAACCGTAGTCTGGGGGGTACGTTGGGGTTGGGAAAGTGGGAGATCTGATGTGGAACTATGGGTGGTTGGTGTGAAGGTGGAGTTTGTAATGAGGTGGGTGGAATCATTGGGTA
The DNA here is from genome assembly GCA_009830355.1 of Cherax destructor. Lineage (NCBI taxonomy): Eukaryota > Metazoa > Arthropoda > Malacostraca > Decapoda > Parastacidae > Cherax > Cherax destructor. Next base: position 53,346 of record WNWK01008962.1, read on the forward strand.
TGGCATGTGAGTTTTGGGTTAGATTGTTTGGTGTGTGTGTGTGTGTGTGTGTGTGTGTGTGTGCCAACTAATATAGCTTCAACAGTATGGAGGAGCTTTCTCAGTGACATTTAACATAAAATGTACGTGTTGTGTCGGTAATGATTACAGATTATGACTCTATATTGATACCACAGGATAAGCATCGGCAAGAAAGTATTTATAATTCTGTGTATATATTTAACTTTTTTTCTTAGCGTTTTCACATGAGCAAGCGAATATTTGTTAAATTTTATGTATCATAAATTACCTTTTGTAAATATTGATAAATACTGATAAGTAACCCTGATCAAGTGCCCTTAATATTCTTTGGAGAGAACCTAGTCAGTGGAAACCTTTGGAATTGCTCCACTCCTCATAGGTGGCAGTAAAGCAATTTAAAAAAAAAAGTGTAGACCAATAGCCCTATCATTCCTCATTATCAAATTTTTTGAAAGGGTTTTAAGAAGTAAAATTACCAAAAACTTGGAATCAAAATATTTGGACAGCCTAGGTTAACATGGGTTCAGAGCAGATCTCTCGTGCCTTTTCCTAGTGCTGGACCACTATGACACAGTCTTGGATACACATGAAAACAAACAAAATGCAAATGCCATGCACATTGAGTTTGCAAAAGCTTTTGACTAGTGCGACCGTGGGGTAAGTGCACAAAAAATGCATTCCAAAGGAATAAATGGGAAGGTGGTCAGATGGATATTGAATCACCTCATAAATAAAACCCCAAAAGTAATAGTAAACAGAGGAAATCAATAGCTACTACAGTGAAAACTTCTGTCCCCAAGACTTCTCGTCTCTGTCTCATATCTGATCTAGACAGGGACGTAAACCATAGCACTGTATCATATTTTGCAAACGATACTAGAATTTTTATGTAAGTGATATCCATAGAAGACACAGCGAGCCTCCATTATGGTATGAACCAAGTGATCCATTGCGCCAGTGACAACAATAACATGTTCAATTAGGACAAATTTCAATAATTACGTCACGGAAGAATGTAGGAAAAAAACAAGAACGAAGTACAAGAGAAATTCAAAGTATTCAGTAGAACGTAACTCAAATGTGAGAGACCTGGGAGTGATACTGCCGGAAGATCTCATGTTCAAGGAGCACAACCATGTTATTATCGTATCAGGAAGGAAAATGACTGAACGGATACCTAGAACCTTCAGAACTGATGCCAAGCGATGATGATATTCTACAGGTCACTCATTCTCGCTAAGTTGGAATACTGCTGAGTACTAACTTTCCCTTCAAGGAAAGTGAAATTGCTGAGCTGGAAAATGTACAGAAAACCTTCACAGCTCGTTTAAACTTAGTCAAGCACCTGAATTATTGGGTGTGCTTGATAGCGTAGAACTTAGGCATTAGAGATTGATCACAATTTACAAATGGAAGATATTCGAGTGCTTGGTCCCAAACCTGCACACCGAATTTACTACTTATGATCACAAGAGGCTTGGCAGAGACTGAAGGATACCTCTAATGACAAGCTGAGGAGCGATGAGTACATAAAGAGAAAACTCACTAAGTGTTAAGGGACCACGACTCTTCAACACCCTCCCTTCATACATAAGGTGGATTACCAGCAAACCCCCTAGCTGTCTTCAAGAGGGAACTCGACATATTCTTCAAAGCAGTTCCTGATAAGTCGGGTTGTGGTGCATACGTTGGACTACGGGCGGTGGGCACTAACAGCTTGATCGATCAGGCCAGAAGCTAGGAGGCCAGGTCTGGGACTTGGCTGTGAGGGAGGGTAAACTCCTTTATTACATAAAATTTCTTTTTCACAGAACAGAACAAGGCTTCAACATTGTTACACTAAGGCAAAGTCAGTGATATGATGTGTGCCGGAAACAATTCTAGACTTCATGTCTTTGATGAAAGTGCCCAGTCAGCCGTGTTGTAATGGTCTTTGGGACCTATGGATTGCTAGCAGCAACAGCCTAGTTGACAGGTAGTCAACAAGTAAGCCTGGCCTCGTGTCGAGGGTAGAAGAGCTCTCGGAACGATCGCAAATTATCCTTAATCTAGTTAACAGTTTGAGTAGAGACTATAGTTGGGTAGACGACGAAAAGTAAATGGGAGGTGTTGGGGGTTGAGGATACGGAGACTACTATAAAAGAAGCTGAATTAGAGAAAGCTGTGTTTGACAATATGATTACAGTGAGTGTGGAGGAAGAGTATTAGTTGATGAGGCTACGAGTTACGAGGCTTGGGTATTTTATGCGGCGAAATGAAGTGGATGAAGCTTGGGGAGGTTGCAATGTCAGCGGTTGTGAAACAGTAGACATGGGGTGGATGTAGCGGACGTGGACTGAGGAGGATATAGCAAAGTGGATTAGGGAGGATGTAGCGGAAGTGGACTAGGGAGGATGTAGCGGAAGTGGATCGTGAAAGCAAACGGAGGCTGAGATGGGGAAAGGTGTGAGGGAAAGTTTCCGTGAGAATGACTTGTAGTTAATTTGTTGAAAAACCTACGATTTAAGAATCTTGTTTAGTTGTATCACCTTCGGCTCAACCAAAAAAAAAAGTTCAATCCTAGAGAGGTAGAAACGATGGGCAACTCTTCGTTCACCTAAAGCCATTGTTCATCGAGGGGCAAATAGATGCCTATTATTACTATTATATTCCCTGGTGGACACTAAACCTTTAGGGATCATACAGAGCCTGTAGAAAGATATTCAAATAGATTTGGTCCCTTATTGGTATTCATTGTCCAAATACAGACAATGTATATATACTAATGTATAAGACACATGTGCAACATTTTAGTATCTAAATTTATTCTGAAAACGTTTCACCAACCAGTGGCTTTATCAACTGGAGACCGTAGAAGACGAGGTAATCAGTCCCTCAGCCTAGATTAGTTTGTGCATCCCAAACCAAATTTATTCCAACCCACCCAATCCCATCTCATAAAATTTTTGTTAGCAAAAAAAAAAAAAAAAAAAAAAAAATTAACATACAAAATATGTTGGCCAATTATTCATTGTCCTTGATTCATAATGTATTCCATAATCTGTCGACATGTAATTATTAAGTCGAATAAACTATTGGTTTACCAAGAATGGTATAAAATATTATTGTATCCTAGAGACCGTTCATGCATTCCTCTGCTGAGGCTCCATGCACCCCCTGCTGAGGTTCCATGCACCCCTGCTGAGGCTCCATGCACCCCCTGCTGAGGTTCCATGCACCCCTGCTGAGGCTCCATGCACCCCCTGCTGTGGCTCCATGCACCCCCTGTTGTGGCTCCATATACTCCCTGCTGAGGCTCCATGCACCCCCTGTTGTGGCTCCATATACTCCCTGCTGAGGCTCCATGCACCCCTTGCTGAGGCTGGACAACTCCGGTCTAGATGAACGTACCCACCACCATAGTCTTCACTTCTCATGACTACGGTGGGGAAATACCTTCACCGAGGCTGAGGGACTGATTACCTCGTCTTCCACTTAACTGGAATCGCTTCCGGAGGTCACCGCCCCCGAGGCCAGGTCCCAGACTAGGCCTCTTTATTGCTGGCCTGACTGAACAGCTGTTAGTACCCGCCACCCGCCGTACTACATATGCACCACAATTCGGTTGATCAGGAACTGTTCTGAGGAATCTGTTGAGTTCCCTTTCGAATTCGGCTAGGGATTTATTGTAATCCCCAGCATGCATGGAGGGAGGGCGCTAAAGAGTTGCGATTTCTTAACGCTTATAAGCCACTTCTCTGGCCCTATGCTGTACTTCCTAGAAGAGTGATGGACTGAACACATCGATTCCAGGCTGAGGACTGATTACCTCAAACTCCTCCTCTTCTTATATCTTCCTGTTTTGTATTGGACTGATGAAGCCACTGTGTGGCGTAACGTTTCTTCAATAAAGATTCCCATATGTTGCACAAGTGTCTCAATTCTTGAACTTGTCGGTTTTCAAAACCATTTATCACATCTAACTTATTATTTTTTCTTGCATTTGTGATAATAACGCTGTTATGCCCATTGATCATGAGATCTTCTGACAGTATCACTCCCAGGTCTCTCACATTTGACTTACGTTCTACTAAGTGGGTTGAGTTTAACTTGAACCCAGATCTTGTTTTTATTTCATATTGAGCTCAACGTTTTCTAATTATCTACGTAGTGTTACTTTTCGTTCTTCAGAGAGCCCGCTGCCTTTGAGGAGTTCTCATATTCACCGCCTTCTTATACAGAGGGCATGCCCCTCTTCCACTCAGCATATTCTCTTCCTCTTCGGTATGTGTCTGAGGCTTCCTCTCCATATACTAGATTAGGTCATCGTTTATAATATTGTCTTCACAGAAAATTTAAGCAAACACACGATTTATTAGTTCCCAGTTGAAGTCCTTGTCGTTAGAGTTAAATCTGAACACACCCGAGGTCTTCATTATTAGTTGGGTTGGGACAATACCAATAATTACCGATAATTTTCCTATATTTCTTAAGTTGTAATGAATGCCTATATGCCTATGGACCAATAAGTATTAAATAACACGGGAGGGTTAAATATTAAATAACTTAATTTCTGAGATGATAATGTCATTACTCATTACTTAGTCTGTTGTATTAGCTATTGGTTGTCAAAGAGACTTGTTGATTGTGTGTGTGTGTGTGTGTGTGTGTGTGTTTGTGTGTGTGTGTGTGTGTGTGTGTGTGTGTGTGTGTGTGTGTGTGTGTGTGTGTGTGTGTGTGTGTGTGTATGTATGTGTGTGTGTGTGTGTGTGTGTGTGTGTCTGTAAGAGTAACTCTCACAATCGTGAGGTAGATATTTTGTTAGCACTCATGCAATATTAAAATTTTAAAAATAGCGGCTTGTATCAGCCGTTATTTTTTACCGATACCGTAAAAATGACAGATACCCACCGATACCGATATTTTGGCACATGCCTAATCACTAGGATTTTCCAAGTCTGGTTGGTTCTGTTATTTGCTGGCATAAGGAGAATTTGTCGTCGAGTCAATTGTGTAAGACTGTTTATCTAAACTATCTCCCGGACTTCTTTCTGCTTTTACAGTCTTTGCTACCTTCTTTCATTTTTGGCGCCTTAAAATGAAGCCTCCAAGTAATAGCATGTTTGGGGCTGGGTTTGGTAGGTCTTCAAGGCAGTTTTTAATTGTCAAAAGCTGATCTTTGAACTGCTGAAGTTGCGTCAGGGGTTGAAACAACCACTGCCTGGCCAAACGTCTTTAAAATACAGGGGCCCATATATGGACCACGTGTCTTATTAATAAGTTTGCTAATAATATATGCCATTTATTTTGCAACACAAACACTGTTATCCCAATAATACATATATGGTGATCACATTCAGGCATACTTTGTCCAGACACGATAATACACATAATTTGAGCAGCTCTCCAAATTGGTACCTAGATATTAACCGACTGTTGTGGGTCAAATCCTGAGGTGTGGTTGTTTATCTCAACTCAGCTGGTATTTGAAACGAGCTGTGGTAGGATAACAGCTCTTAGTATGTAAATTAAACCTTGTAAAGAAGTAATCCGCACCGCGGAAGGTTGAAGAGAGGAAATCTTCGTCCAAACATAATAATAATAATAATAATAATAATAATAATAATAATAATAATAATAATAATAATAATAATAATAATAATAATAATAATAATAATAATAATAATAATAATGATAATAATAAAAATAATAATAACTTTATTCACAGGAAAGCACTGCACCCGTAGGAATCATACATCGCCTGAGGAATGAATAGTAATGAAGTTCGATAAAAGGAAGGGAAAGGCAGTTCCGATTCCTTAGGCCAAGAGCCGTTCCTCAGCGTCAAGGCACTCCCCTGTGAAGGGATACAATGTGATCAGAGTGGCTCTGGTATGTTGTGGGAGGCTTGAAGAGAGCTCATGGTTTGGGCTCAGACGTAAGCTCTGGCTTGGAGGCCGTGGCGAGGGAGCCAGTGATAAAGGAAAGCTGTGTTGGAGGAAGAGCTTTAGGGAGCATAATGCAAGAGGAAGACTGTCTTATAGGTGATACGGTTATCGATGAGCTTTTTCAGTGGAATGATTGAAAAATCTCCCACGAGCGATGATTTTCAATAAATGTCTCATTGCTAAATATGCATCATGTTACACTTGTCGGTATCTGATACCGTTTCTTGCCTAGAGAGAGAGAGAGAAAGAGAGAGAGAGAGAGTTGCAAGATTCTGTATGAGGCACAAGTACGCTCACACCTTGAGTATGCTCCACTTTCTTGGTTTGCCTGCCCCCCCCCCCCCTCTCATCTTCGACTGCTTGACAGAGTAGAGAACAGAGCAAGACGTCTCATCTCTCGCCTTGACCATCCTGGATAGATCTGTCATTTCAGCAGAACCTTCAACACAGGAGGGATGTGGATGGCCTTACTGTTATGTACAAGGCCAACATTGTCAAAGTACCACACTTGGCTCCACTTCGATGACAGCGAGAAGCAAACTTCTATACCACAAGACGGGCAGAAAGCAGCAACTTCACTCTGGCTGTGCCCTTCTCCAGAACATCATTTCATCTGAGATCATTTATCCCCAGGATGACTCGAGTCTGGAACACATTCTTACATCATTTTGATGTCACCGAGATAAAGTCAGTGGATCAAATGAAGATGCTGGCCCACAGATGGCTCCAACTTCATCCTGTTCCCTACTTGTATGTTTCATAACAATAAAAATGCTTTCAAATGAGCTGATGTAGATAACAGCTCTTAGCTTGTCAATAAAGTTAGGAATCCTTAACTTGTCAATAGCCTGTCAATAAAGTTAGGGATTCTTATCTTAACCTTGTCAAACCCTGTGTAAAAGAAAAATAAAAAAGAGAGAAAGGGAGAGAGAGAGAGAGAGATTCACTACGGGTTGTACACCCTTATGAGTTTGCTAATCCTTGTAAGTTAGTTTATACCTTGTAAGACACATTTGTAATTTAGTACATTCTTTTGTGAGTTAGTAAATTCTCTTGATTTAGTACACACCTCTTTAGAAATTATTGTTGTGAGTAATTCTACCCCCATGTTTACCAACTAATCATTCACTCGAGTACTCAGTGATACCTTCCCATATATCACCTTTCATGCTCTGATTCAAGCACTTCATAATTCTATAATTAGTAAAAACATCCTTCCTCTTCTCCTGCATGTCGAACATTTAGTAAATATTTTTTTCAACGTATTTCTTTAATTTCTCTACGTATGTACTACGCTGTTTTCTACGTCATCTATTGCTTTTTATTATCAGTGGTTACTGTACAGTCAGGTTTTTGCCGTTGTATTGTTTAGCTCTTCTAAGGCTTCAACTATTTAATCTTCTCCCTCCGTCTCTTAAGCTAAGTTATTGACCCCATTGTGGAAGACATGACGAGATGCTCATTCTCCACCTGAAGTCTCCCACCTCAGGTTGACGCATTTCGTAACTTCTTATATGAAACCCATGTTGTGATAGAAAATGATAGAGAATCACAGCTTACTTTTGTTACCAGAAGGTAGTAGGTATCGCGTAGAATATAGTAGTTCCCAAGGATTTATAAATAAAATAATGACTTCCTCCTCTCTCATCTCTCCACTGTAACCGTCTCATCCCCTCTGCTTAACCTTTATGAACATCCTCATCATCTCATGCTCTCAGATATTCCAACATCACAACATTTTACCTCGCTAAACTGCATGGCGCACTTCAGCGAAGATTCGCACATTAACTTCCCATTCACGTGGCCATTTTCACGCCCTCGGTTGGGTCATCATCCCGTTTTCTTCATTTTTTTTATTCTCAGACTCATTATTACACAACTATAACATGCACACACTCGTTATTACAGAGCCTACACACACACTCTCTCACACTCCTCAATAAAATCAACTCTCACACGCCACATAACACAGCAAACACACTCCATATTACTAAGATTTCGAATGCTTCCCTCCATACCTTGAGTATATCTGAAGGAAGTTCCAAGGGTCAACGCCCTTTCTCTAACCTTACATATAAAAACATAGTTATTACCCAGTCATTCTGTCCAAATTTCATCTTTCCTTATACATCTCCCAGAGGTTATGCTCATGCCCTACCTTCCAACCTCACCTCTCGTTTTCCAACTTCACCCCTTGTCGTATAACCTTACCCCTTATCTTCCAACCTCAACCCTCGTCTTCCAACCTCACTCCTCGTCTTCAAACCTCAACCCTCGTCTTCCAACCTCACCCCTCGTCTTCCTATCTCATCCCTTCCCTACATCCATCCTGCAATAAGTCAACTTGTTCATGTTAGGCAGGTTCAGCTCATACTAAGCGTCAACCGTTCATGTAACTCATCACATCATCCTTCAAACCTCACGTCCTTATCTACAAACTCACTCTTCTCTTAAAACTCCTTTACTTCTGCTCCTTCTCCTGCTCCTGCTGCTGCTGCTGCTCCTCCTCCTCCTCCTCATAATTCCTTCCAACCTCACCCTCTTCCTTCCATCTCGTCCCAGGCCATCTTAACTGAACGTCCCTAATATAAACAGTCTTCCAGAATCAAGACACATGATTCGAATCACGAGCTGAGAAATAAATTTGGAGGTAAGAGGCCACACGGGACTAGTGTAAAAGCTGTTAGATTAACTTTTAAAGTTTTAAACACCTCTCTGGACCACAATCCTCTGAGCGGCGAAGTTGCTGGAGATTGATGGAGTGGCTTTAGGTGATAATGCCACATGTTTGGGTAAAAACACACGCACACTACAAATAAGCACATGGGTGTACACACACACACACACACACACACACACACACACACACACACACAAGACACGCAACAAGACTAGTCCCAGAGCTAAGGCGATTGTCCTACGAAGAAAAGTTAAGGGAAATCGGCCTGACGACACTAGAGGACAGGAGGGTTAGGGGAGACATGATAACGATATATAAAATACTGCGAGGAATAGATAAGGTGGACAGAGACAAGATGTTCCAGAGAGGGGACACAGAAACAAGGGGTCACAATTGGTAGTTGAAGACTCCTATGAGTCAAAGGGATGTTAGGAAGTATTTCTTCAGTCATAGAGTTGTCAGGAAGTGGAATAGCCTAGAAAGTGACGTAGTGGAGGCAGGAACCATTCATAGTTTTAAGACGAGGTTTGATAAAGCTCATGGAGCAGGGAGAGAGAGGACCTAGTAGCAATCAGTGAAGAGGTGGGGCCAGGAGCTATGACTCGACCCCTGCAACCACACATACGTGAGTATACACAGTTTAGTGGTTCCACTTATTAGGATTACAAGCCATTGTTTACCATGTGGCAGCTTGTATGGACACAGAGAGGAGTTGAGGTCCTTTGCGACACGCGAATGTGTGCTGAAGACCAACATCGTAATGGGTTAGCTTTCAGGTGATGTGTATTGAGGACTCCCGTATGTCTTCTTCTTAACTGAGGATTATCCGTTCATATTTATATAGCTTACGAAAATATATAAATTGTGTTTATCTTATTCGTCTAAACACTCATTGCAAGAATTTTTTAATGTATGTTTACATGAAATTCATTTGTGTCTGTTTTCATTTGACAACATACTAGAAGAACGATACTACTACTACTGATACTAATTCTGCTACTACGACTACTGCTACTACTACTGTTGTTGCTACTCTTGCTACTACTACTGCTGTTGTTCCTACTGTTGCTATTACTAATACTACTGCTGTTGTTCCTACTGTTGCTATTACTAATACTACTGCTGTTGTTCCTACTGTTGCTATTACTAATACTACTGCTGTTGTTGATACTGCTGCTACTACTACGACTACTGACACTGATACTAATGCTGCTACTACGACTACTGCTACTACGGCTGTTGCTGCTGCTGCTGCTGCTGCTACTACTACTAATACTGCTAATGACACTAATACTGCTACTGCGACTACTGCTATCACTGTTGTTGTTGCTACTTCTGCTACTACTACTGGAGTATACCTGGGTGGGAGTTAACGCCCCCGTGGCCCGGTTCATAACCAGGTCTCGCGGTGGATCGGAGCTTGATCAACCAATCTGTTACTGCTGGCCGCAAGCAAGCCGACGTACGAACCACAGCCCAGTATGGCTGCTACTGATGATATTGCTGCTGATGATATTGCTACTACTACTACTACTACTACTACTACTACTACTACTACTACTACTACTACTACTACTACTACTGATGCTATGCCTCAACTACTTCTACTGCCACTGATTCTACTACCATTACTACTCCTTCTACTGCTCTTGATGCTACTGTTGGTACTGCCAGTGCAGTACTACTCCTGATACCGATACTACTACTACTACTGATGGTACTGCTATTACTAAAATTATAATTACTACTGATAGCGATGTTGCTGAAGCAACAGTCACTGCTACTTTTAACACTCGAATTACAACTATTTCTATTATTACTACCAAATTCACTACTGCTACTATTGCTACCCCTTTTACTACTGCTACTATTACTACTGCATCTACTGGTCGCGGTGGTACTGCTGTTACTCATCTTAACCGATGGGTGTTAAACCAAGTTCGCTTAACCAGGGTGGATGATATCATGTCCACTATAATAGGACGTCACACCCAGATGTTACCTGACAAAGGTCACAAGGGGTCGCTATGTTGCTTACTCATTTCTGTTTTGCCTGAGTTAAAAGTCCATCTCTCCTCTTCCCTGCAACGCCCTCCCACAACCCAACCCCGTTCCACCCACCACTATTCACCATCACCGCCACCACCACCATCATCACCACCATCACCACCACCACCATTACCACGACCACCATCACCACTATCATCAACACCACCATCACCATCCTTCACGTACCTCTTAACACCGTTAACACACGCACCTGGAAGAAAAAAAAAGATATATGATACACTGTAATATGAAAACGATGTCATTATTGCATACACAAAATTTCACTTGTCTTATTCGGCAAGAAGAGCGTTGCTATTTAAGCCAAACTGCAAGTTTTACCTATTCTGCACGATATATATATATATATATATATATATATATATATATATATATATATATATATATATATATATATATATATATATATATATATATATGTCGTGCCGATTAGGTAAAACTGGTCAATTAGAAAGAACTCATCTAAAATTAAGTCCTTTCTAAAATTTTCTCTTATACGTTTAAAGATATATTTTTTTAATTTAGGTTAATGTAATAATTTATAATTTTGTACCAAGAGAAACTTTGAAAACCTACCTAACCTTATTACAACAAGCGCAATTTAATTTAGCCTAACCTAACTAAATATATTTTAGATACGTTAACATTAATTTAATAATAAACAAACACAATGAAATATATTTTTTTCGTTAGGTTCAGAATGATTTTGGCGAAATTATTGCATACACAAATTTTCACTTGTCTTATATGGCAAGGTGAGCGTTGCTATTTAAGCCAAAATCGCAAGTTTTACCTAATCGGCACGACATATATATATAAATATATATATATATATATATATATATATATATATATATATATATATATATATATATATATATATATATATATATATATATATATATAGACATAGGTCGTGCCGATTAGGTAAACTGGATTTTGGCTAAATAGCACTCTTCTTGCCATATAAGACAAGCGAAATTTGTATGCAATAATTTCTCAAAATAATTCTGAACCTAAAGAAAAAAATATATATTGTGTTTGTTTATTATTAAATTATTATAAACGTATCTAAAATATATTTAGTTGGGTTAGGCTAAATTAAATGTCGTGCCGATTAGGTAAAACTGGTCAATTAACAAGAACTCATTTAAAATTAAGTCCTTTCTAAAATTTTCTCTTATACGTTTAAAGATATATTTTTTTAATTTATGTTAATGTAAAAAAATTTAATTTTGAACCAAAAGAAACTTAGAAAACTTACCTAACCTTATTATAACAAGCGCAATTTAATTTAGCCTAACCCAACTAAATATATTTTAGATACGATTACAATAATTTAATAATAAACAAACACAATGAAATATATTTTTCTCGTTAAGTTCAGAATGATTTTTGAGAAATTATTGCATACACAAATTTTCGCTTTTCTTTTATGGCAAGAAGAGCGTTTGCTATTTAAGCCAAATCGCAAGTTTTACCTAATCGGCACGACATATGCAGATCTGATGGCAGCCAAAAGAATCCAGATGGTATCACCCTTCAAGCCTGGACAGACGGCAAGCAGGTGGTGTGGGACTACACATGTGCATCTACCTTGGCTGATACCTATCTCCAATACACCAGGGAGGAAGGAGGGGCAGCTGCCACCTTCAGGGAGTCCCAGAAGTCGAGAAAATATGGAGAACTTGTCCATCATTATATGTTTGTTCCCATAGGCTCAGAGACCCTTGGCTCATGGGGAAAGAGTGCATCTAAGTTCCTCAAGGAGTTGGGCAAAAGACTCAACAGGGTAACTAGGGATCCCAGGGCAGCTAGTTTTCTGTTCCAGCGACTCAGCGCTGCTGTTCAGAGGGGTAATGCATGCTGTATTCTGGGCACGCGCCCCAGCTCGGAAGAGCTGGATGAGATTTTCGCATTATAATCAGTGGCAAACATGTAACAATATGTACTAGACATGTATCTCTCAACTCGTGTACTGTATATGCCATCTTTATATCAACAATGTATCTCTTAAATCTTTTGTACCATATTATGTAATAAAATATACCTTTTATATATATATATATATATATATATATATATATATATATATATATATATATATATATATATATATATATATATATATATATATATATATATATATATATATATATGTCGTGCCGATTAGGTAAAACTGGTCAATTAGCAAGAACTCATCTCAAATTAAGTCCGTTCTAAAATTTTCTCTTATACGTTTAAAGATATATTTTTTTCATTTATGTTAATATAAGAATTTATTATTTTGTACCAAGAGAAACTTTGAAAACCTACCTAACCTTATTACAACAAGCGCAATTTAATTTAGCCTAACCCAAGTAAATATATTTTAGATACGTTAACATCAATTTAATAATAAACAAACACAATTAAATATATTTTTTTCGTTATGTTCAGAATGATTTTGGCGAAATTATTGCATACACAAATTTTCACTTGTCTTATATGGCAAGGTGAGCGTTGCTATGTAAGCCAAAATCGCAAGTTTTACCTAATCGGCACGACATATATATATATATATATATATATATATATATATATATATATATATATATATATATATATATATATATATATGTATATGATGATCAGTCTCTAAGCCAGATCCACTTCGTGTATTTCGTTTTCCACCAACGCTGATGGCTCCATGAGTGTAGCTCATCTCTGTATTCGACTGATGTAGTCTACAGAGCATCCGAACCGTTTCTTTGATAAAGATTTCTTGTTTTACAAGTGTCTTACTTATCAAAGACACTCAGTGCCACAGATTACCGGGTCACCTCATGGAAAACAACCAGAGCCGTAACCATACCGGCGAACCACGTCGGGCTCGAAATCAAGTGCCACGGAACACGCTAACAACTCAATACTTCCTTGTTAATGAGTACATAAAGTTTTCTAACACTTTCATTTTGTTTCACCTTTCGTGCTTCGTTATTATATGTTAATTAATGATATGTTTATCACATTATCTAGGGAAAAAGCCTCATTAATTTTTATTGATTTTAGGTGAAAAAAACTCCTTTATTTTAATCACTTAAAGATCCGTAGGAGTGATATAATTAATTATAAAAATTATTCATTTAAGTATGTTGTCGTTTACAAGTTCCTTTGCATTTGTGATTAGTGTAATTTCATATATAGTTTCATTCATCTCCGTTTTTTTTAAAGATTACATTCCTTACTTCTATTCGGTATATTCAATAATAGTAATAACAGTCTCAGACCAAAAAGGAAATAACTGAAAAGATAAAGTGCAAATAGACTGGAAATTAGCAAATGTTACCCTTATATTTAAAAAAACAGAGGGATAAGACTTGTGTCCGCGACTGTAGTTCTATCAGCTTAATGTCAGTTTTAGGTAAACAATAGACATAAATGATTTTTGGGTAGCGTAATCATCTAAGATGGAAAAAAGTGAAAACGACACTAAAATTGGAAAAAAAAGAAGATTGTTTGAACCTTCAGCGTGATTTAAACAGGTAGGCGCTGAGGTTGGAGATGTGGAAGATACTTTTTATTATAGACTTGTGAAAAGTAAAGAATTTTTGGGTATAATAACCTCAAACGTGAATACAATATGTATGGCAACAAACTTGCCGAAACATGAGAAGGGACCTTGGAGTAATCATAAGTGACAAGCAATGTTTAACTGCAAATAGCAAGACTAAGAGAATAAATACTAGGTTCATAGGTAGAAACTATAAGCTCAAATTAATTATCAGACACAATACTGATCCTCTACAGTGCACTTTTAGACCGCAATCTGAATTAGCTGCCCAGTTTTGGTCTCCAAAATGTACAAGGACGAATGGATCTACCAAGCTCGTACTATCACTCAGAAAGCAACCTTATAAAGAAAGACTTAAAGCACCAGGGTTTTTTTCTCTTTGGGAAGGTAGACTACTAGATCTCATATGAACGTTTAAGATACTGAATGGTTTCGACGCACTCAAACATGAAGAATGATTCGAAGTGCTGAATTAGTCCATAACTCGAAACAAGAGAATGAAACTGCGAGGCAAAAGATACAACGAGAATCTATACATTTTTCTTTTTGCAAACAAAATAACAACATAATAAAACAAACTACCGGCTAATGCCTAAGTGCAAAGGCAATACAGTCATTCAAGAATCAGTTGGAGACGTACTTTGCCAGTACATATACGATACAACTAGTTGCACCGTGCCTATTGGGTGGAGTTGCCTCAGCCTTCATAACCACATTCTCAGAACACATCTGTCATTCAAGACTGCCTGGTCAGTCAAAACTGTTTTTAGATATCATAAAACATGAAAATCAGTCACAGTGATCAGTAAGGTACGGGGTATGGTGAAGGGAGGACAGGAGCAAGATGGTGCCATGGACACTCTCCACCTCACCCAGCCACTCACCAAATCCACTCTAAATCCATTGTAAACCCATGCAGACCATCATATACATTCAATTGATGTTCTTTCTGAAGTCGACAGATTCTTGATGTTCGTTCAGCGGCATCGTGAGGACCATCAGATGACAAAGAGGCAATCAAGTCCAGTAGCCACCAGAAAGTAGGTCTTATATACCATCTTTGGGTAAAAGGAAGGAAAAATAGTACTAGTTGTAGTAGTCGTAGAGAACTGGCATAGTCACAATTGACCTGGTGGTAACCAGTAGTAGAAACACGTTTACAGAGTTCTGTGAGTGGCTTTGGAGTAACAAGAATAGTCTATTCCAGAAACCGTACTAATTTAGTTGTTGCCTACCTCTTCCATCCAGTTCTATTTCTCCTGTTAATTTCCATGCCATTTTTTCGATATTGTATGGTATATTTTTCCCCTGTTTTCATTCCAGCAGAGATCGAAGGGAATGGATGATGGGAAGAGAGCCTTCTGCTTTTCTTTCCTTGTCTCGTACACCTCAATAATTCACAATAAACCTTAATCTAGGTAGAAGTAGATGGTTCTTCTCAGCAGAGCCAGTGTGAGTTTACAAGTCCTCTGCTACCTGTCTTTCCCATCCTTATTATTCACTTTCGCTACTCACTTTCCCTCAGTTCTCACTCTCCCTCATTACTCACTTTCCCTCAATTCTCACTCTCCCTTATTACTCACTCTCCTTCGGTACTCACTCTCAGTACTCACTCTTCCACGTACTCTCTCTTAGTACTCAGTCTCTCTCAATACTCACTCCCCCTCTTCCTCAGTACTCACTCTTCCCACTACTTTATCTCACTAATCTCCCTCACTGAGAAGTCAGTCACTCATGTAAATCACATTACCAGAACCTCATGAATTTTATAGAAGTATCTTTTTTTCTGGCTTATTTTATGAAACGATAATTCTGCTAAAATAATTGAACCGAAACATATCGATAATATTTTTCAGTTGTATTTTAGCAATGTTTCTGGTCATAGAATAAATAACATAATTCAAATATGTTACGTAAAATTGCTAACCTCTGAAATGTAATCTATTTTGTAATTAAATATGCTTATATATATATATATATATATATATATATATATATATATATATATATATATATATATATATATATATATATATATATATATATATATATATATATATATATATATATATATATATATATATATATATATTTTTTGAACATTACTCAATGGAACTAAAAATTAGAGCTCTTTCTATTAAACAAACTCCAAAGTCAATTTATTTATATTTTTACTATACCGCCCCACACTCCTCCAGGAAGAGTGTGTTTATGCAAGGGGAACACAGTGGGAATTATCAACAAGTAGCTCTTCATTAAGTTTGGATTACATTGATTCTGTAATCACAGTGACTACAAGTTTAGGGAAGATAAGTATTTACTATTCAGTGGCGGGCTTGAAGCTATATCTTTCTCGCATTGTTCCATTTTTATGTTTATATTTTGCTTTGCAAGTAACATTTCTGAAGGGATTCAGGGAAACGGGTTTGCAGGACTTGAGCCCTGGAAATGGGAAGTACAGTGCCTCCGCTCTGAAGGAAGGGTGTATATATGTTGCAGTTTTTGTTAATTGTAGTTTCAGCACGCCTCTGGCAAGACACTGATGAAAGCGTTTCCTCTTTTTCGGGTCACCCTGTCTTGGTGGGAAACGGCCGATATGCTAATGAAAATAATATAAAAAATTCGATTTGCCACTGTTTTTGTACTTACCGAATTGCACTCTCCGAGTTAGGTTTGTAAGGACCGAGTGTTACGTTCTGACCTCACCTCTTGGCCTATATATAACAGGCATTTTTAGTTCCAGACTTTGATTTCTATACCATACTTACTTTTGAAATTATGAATGGAATTGGTCTTACCAGTCTCTTAGTCATCTCATTCCACTTATTTACCACTCTAAGACTGAAGAAATATTTCCCAACATTTCTGTTGCTATTCTGTTTCCTTTTTAGGTAAATTCAGTGACCTCTCGCCCATGTGTAAGGCATTTCAATATATGTCTCTTCATTCATTCAAATTCTGAGTAACCTGAACGATAGAACGATGTCTCCCATTATCCTTCTCTCTTCTAAGTCTTCCAAGGTTATTAAAATTAGTTTCATTAGTCTCTTCTCATTTATGATTTCTCACTTATCAGCTCTTGGCTAAAGAGAGATTAAGTCACTTCTCTTTACCTGTACACATATTTAGTATCTTATAGCTGGAGTGACTAATTCGAGCTTGATAGTGTTATAGCTGAGGTGACTGAGGCAGAGTTGTCCTCACCCAGACATCTCTTTTCACTGGCATAACCGAGGTAAGAAGCCACCCTCGTCCCCTCGTCCACTCGTTTATTAGCGCAGCTTTAGAAGTCTCGTGGCCTGATGGATGTGGCTTATTTCCCGCCCTTCCTGTCTACCTACGCTTGTACATGATGGACGTAGTTCATTTCCCTCCCTACCGGTCCATTAACTGTTCAATATAGACAAATATGTCATGGTTCTGTGAATGATTCCTTCCACTCCAACGAGTCTGTGTCTAGGTAAGAGGGAGCGCGCAACATCTTCCAAGATCATCTCCACCTTCCTCAGGCGCCTCCTTTAATCAGCTGCTTCACTTTTTAAGCTCCTTAGCATTACCAGAGCAAACACCCATTACTCTCTTCACTGGCACAACCTTCAAGCACAAAAGTGTTTAAAGGTAATTTGATATATGTTTAAAAAAAAAGACATATTTTTAGATTCTTAAGTATCATACAAGGGATTCCTTAAAGTGATTGGCCGATTTTTTTGGTCTCTTCTTCTGAGGTTTTCATTTAAAATTTGGGAACTCCTCATCATATCGGCTTTAAATTGTCTACACTTGTGTACTGTTACTACGAAAAGTTTCATGTATATGCAGGTGCTTTGTGCTCAGTGGTGCATGAACCATTCACAGTTTTGATTTTCGTGAAATATTTTGACTATGCCTAATCAGAAAAGGCTTCAATCCTTAACAACTGGTGCATTTTATGAGATGGGTTGTTCTTAGGCTGTGTAGGTGCAAGTTTCCCAGTACAACAACATAGTGGAAGATTTAAAAAAAAAACATTTCAATGAGGTAACTGGACAATGCTTCTCCAGCGGTAACTGGACAATGCTTCTACTGCGGTAACTGGACAATGCTACTACTGTGGTAACTGGACAATGGTTCTCCTGCGGTAACTGGACAATGCTTCTCATGCGGTAACTGGACAATGCTTCTCATGCGGTAACTGGACAATGCTTCTACTGCGGTAACTGGACAATGCTTCTCAGTGCGGTAACTGGACAATGCTTCTACTGCGGTAACTGGACAATGCTTCTCCTGCCGTAACTGGACAATGGTTCTCCTGCGGTAACTGGACAATGCTTCTCATGCGGTAACTGGACAATGCTTCTACTGCGGTAACTGGACAATGCTTCTCCTGCGGTAACTGGACAATGCTTCTCATGCGGTAACTGGACAATGCTTCTACTGCGGTAACTGGACAATGCTTCTCCTGCGGTAACTGGACAATGGTTCTCCTGCGGTAACTGGACAATGCTTCTACTGCGGTAACTGGACAATGGTTCTCCTGCGGTAACTGGACAATGCTTCTACTTCGGTAACTGGACAATGCTTCTCATGCGGTAACTGGACAATGCTTCTATGCGGTAATTGGACAATGCTTCTCCTGCGGTAACTGGACAATGGTTCTTAACTGACAATGCTTCGGTAACTGGACAATGCTTCTCTGCGGTAACTGGACAATGCTTCTACTGCGGTAACTGGACAATGCTTCTCATGCGGTAACTGGACAATGCTTCTACTGCGGTAACTGGACAATGCTTCTACTGCGGTAACTGGACAATGCTTCTCCTGCGGTAACTGGACAATGCTTCTCCTGCGGTAACTGGACAATGCTTCTCATGCGGTAACTGGACAATGCTTCTCATGCGGTAACTGGACAATGCTTCTACTGCGGTAACTGGACAATGCTTCTACTGCGGTAACTGGACAATGCTTCTACTGCGGTAACTGGACAATGCTTCTACTGCGGTAACTGGACAATGCTTCTACTGCGGTAACTGGACAATGCTTCTACTGCGGTAACTGGACAATGCTTCTCCTGCGGTAACTGGACAATGCTTCTCCTGGCCAGCTTCAAATTTTTAGCGCAGATGTGATTTGCTCAGTAGAGAGGTCACGTTGTTACTGGGTTACATTAATTTCAATCTGCCATTTTTTTTAAAAAGTTCATTATGATTTCTTTTCATTAACTGAAGAGTAATTCTGCTGGTCGACTTCAAACCTTCAACACTGATGCACTTTTTGAGAAGGATGATGTTTAACCTGTGTAAATGAAATATTGTGAAGATATTAACACGTGTAAAAAATCTGGAATAGGTTGATTGTAAATAACTGCAGAATGCCTCTTATAGTCGACTTCGTATTTTTAATATTGTTCTCTTGCTTACATAAAAGTTTCAAATTTTAGTGGGCAACGTAAGCTTCAATTTGTAAATTATATTCATACAGTTTCTTAAGTATCATATTTACTTCTGTGGTGAGCTAAGAAATCTGGCTATCAGTCTGACAAATTTAATAGTCCTATATAATAGTTTAAACGTAAAGAATATACAGAAATTTATTTGGGAATTCTCTTTTGTTGTTTTGATGTAAATATTCATCTAGAATTCACAACAAATTTTGAATATTAAGCAAACAAAAGAATAACATGTGGGAGTTTCATTACAATCAGTCTGTCGGTTTCCGTGTTATAAACAGGAGAGAGAACCCGCTTGAAACCATGGCAGATGATGTCAGTAAGGTTTCATAAGAGAAGTATATTTTTCAGTATTACCTTCGCTCTGGCTTACCTTGTGGTTCGTCAAAACGATTTTTTCATGGCCACTTCTGGCCATATTCAAACATTGGGTCATATTACTATATTAGGAGAAGGATCAGAATGTCACTGGGCCGTGAAGGTGCCAATTTTTCCAATTTTAAACGTGCAACTATGACAATCATTTACGTGTGATAACATGAGGTTGCCTCATACTACTTCTTTCAAACTTTCAACACAGCTGTATTTTACTTAGAAGGAAACTCGGGTTGTTGTTGTTGGAGTGTTTACGTCCCAAATTTACCGTAAAATTTACAAGGCATTTTTTCCTGTGAGATAAATTGAAGATGCTTTCTCTGAACTGTTTTATGTTTTCATTGCTGGTCAAGTTTCCTCAAAGAAATATTTCAGTGTTAGTGGACGTTTAAGTCCTGTTCGTTTGAAGTGCTGGGCCCACATGGGTTTAGAGCAGCAGGCCCGATCCTCATTCTGAAAATTATTCAGTTGTTCAGTTGATATAAACATTACTGACTTGCATAGCGAGCGTAAACTTTTTTTTATTTAGGCAATGACATTCACAGCTAAAAACTCCTGCCTAAAGTTGTTAGGTAAGACACATATGCAACAGTTAGGTATATATCTTACAGTTAGGTATCTATCTTACTTTCCTAGGTGCTGCTAAACCATGGCACTGTATACCTCTCTTTTATAAGGAGCTGTAGAATCCCGGCTGTGTATAGCTCTTAGGGTGTGATTGCAGGGGACGCACACCACACCTTTACCAGCCACTCTCACTATGCTTCCACCAAAGCCAAGTATTTGGTCACTCCACACCGCTATAAACAACACTAAAGGTATCAGGAAAATAAACCTCAGGCACATTATATAATTAAGAAGACCTTCAACACAAATCCAACCCTCAGAGGTAATTATCCACTGAGAGAAACTAGAGTTCGGCTGCCTCTTTGTCTAATTAGTTGAGACACGGGAGAGAAACACGACAAATATGTGACACGTTTGGATTTTTTTAGAAACATTTCCTTACTATGTGTTTTTCTTATACATTTGTAAGCATAACATACATTGTGTGAAACAGGTAGACAACGCCGTGCCCATGTGCAATCCCACTTTCCTAGCTCAATGAACTGAACCTTTCCTTAAATGTACTAACTTATCTTTCTTCAGACTCAACGATCCTCAAAGTCGCTTTCGCCTCGACTCTAGATACCTGTCACCAGCAGGAAGACCGCTTAACTTAACACAGGATCCAACTGCCACAAACGATTCGCAATGGAAATTTGTCACACTGATTTTTTTTGGGCCTTCTTAGGTTAAACCTGAATATTGTATCAGCAGTGTACTACTATAGCAACTATGTGTTATGTGCTGACCATGTAAATGTGCAGAGCTGTCTGCAAAACCATATGTAGTTAGCATTGGTGGATAAAGACACATATTGATGTTTCATTGGGATATACAAAAAAAATATCGACAATTATAGTGCTGAAATTAGTAGGAGAGGTGGTGACAGGTGAGAGAGATCAAGAGAGAGGGAGGAAGGAGGGGCAAATGCCAGCTTCAGTGAGTCCCAGAAATAGAGCTGCCCATCATTATATGCTTGTCCCCATAGGCTCAGAGACACTTGACCTATGGATAAAATCCGCATTCAGGTTCATTATGAGACTAGGCAAAAGACTCATCTGGGTAACTATGGATTCCAGGGAGGTTGGTTATCTATTCCAGCGGGTCAGTGCTGCAGCTCAGAGACGTAACGCCTGCTGATATGATATCCTGCATGATATTTTTGTAATGCAATTTTTAACAAACACTTACCTATAATTACTTGTAATGTATCCCTCAAACCTCATGTATTATATATTCATTGTCTCTACTATCGATACATCTTTTAAGCCTGGTGTACCATAATACGTAATAAAAATATACCTATTGGTGAAATTAAAAAAGGTGGGGTGATAAGGGAAGTGAAATGTTCGAATGCCTTCAGGGAGAAATCCGAACACTTTTCCTAGAAGCAATTTTATCTACTTCTTCGAGACTACGGATCCCACAATTTACACTAAACAGGATTCGAACCCCGATCCTTTAGCACGCCTCGTGAAAAGGCAGCATAAAATTCCGAGACGCCTTAGTCCACTCGGCCACCAATGCTTCAAAAACCAGGTGGCCAGTACCACTGGACATGTCACTCCTGATGCCAGGACATCTATGGCCTTGGAAGCTACCGAACTAATTGCATTCTCCTCCCGTTTAGAATAGCAGTCTTCATGAGCAGTGCACATATTAATGCATCCACAAACGAGTGATTTTAAACAATTAACAATATTCGAACCGCGGTCCGTAAATTGACAGTCCGACGCTCTACCGTCTAAAAGTAATGTTATACTATATTCCGTCAGAGGCACCATTTGTAATCCAACTGAGCTTCTTTTCTAGGCCCAGGAGCTTTAAGAGTAGATCTATTCTTATATACCCCCCATCGTCAAGGCCATCGACTATGAACTCAAATTAGGTTGTAATAAAAAACTGTCAGTGAATAAACAGAAGGGTGGACGAGGGGCTCGAACCGAGATCCGTAAGTTGACAGTCCTTCTGATTCCTTCCTATTAGAGTCCTGGGTTAGCCTAAATGGTAGAGTGTCGGACCGTCAATTTACGGACCGCGGTTCGAGCCCCTCGTCCACTCTTCTGTTTATAATGTAATGGTTGTACAACAACCACTAGGGGAAAAGAGAATAATATTGCTGCTCATATATATATATACAATGAGAGAGAGAGAGAGAGAGGAGAAGAGAGATCAGAATTCAAAGTAAGATGAAGCTAAACCAACGACAGTGATGAATATTTTAGTCTTTTATGTCTGACAGATTCTTTTCTCGTTGAAAGTGTCATAAAATTACTGGCAATGATTTTTTTTGGTGAGGAAATAGATAAGTAATGGATTGCAGCGGGGACGATACATCGTCAGTAATGAGTGAGTCAAACAAATAAAGCCGATTTTTATATAAAATTAGGTATTATTCATTTACGTTTTATTGTTATCTTTTAAAATTCATGCAGAGATGTTTCTAAATCTTTATAGAATTCTGAAAATCATCGCTAAAATTTATTTGTGTAATGGTGTTTTTATTATCAAGAGTTTTATTTAGTAAGAGATTTTACTTAAAAAAACATTTAAAACAAGATGAGTGTGTAAGAAAAAACACGTTTCAAGATAAAAGATAAACACTTAAATATGTTTAATGCAAGATTTAAAGGAATAAAATCGTTTAACGGAAGATGAATTAGACTAAAAACAAAATACCTATTAAACAAAATAAGTTGTTAGAAAATGTGAGTGTACAGAACACGTTTATTACAAGAGGAGCTGGAATATAACACGTTCAATACAAGATATGCATGAATAAAACTAGATAAACAATAGATGTTGAGGAATAAAACACGCTTATTGCAAGATAAACTGCGGTAGATCTCGTTCATTGCATTCAATTTAAGATGAGAGACAATAAACCATATTTAATAGAATATGAGCAGGAATAAAACACGTTTATTATAAAGAACAAAAGGAACAATACCGTGACTGGAACAATACAGAAATAAACCGCACATAGAAGATCATTTACAAAGTCACAGTGTGACTTTGTAAATGGCCCAAGAGGGACCGAAACGTCGTCGTAATTTGTGTACCAGTACGTTTTAATAAACGTGTACTTTTTAATATATGTGTTTTATTCCCAGTGATCTTGTCTTGAACGAGTTTTGTCGTCATTCATCTTGAAGGTGATTTATTCCTGCTTATATTCTATTAAATGTTGTTTATTGCAGTTCATCTTGAACTGAACGTAATAAACGAGATCTGTTTCAATTCGTCTTGTATTACGAGTTTCATTAATGCTTATTATAATCAGGGGAAATAAATACACATCTAAAACAAAGATGAAAATGCATAGCCATAACTTATTCCCTCAGAACTTAGAGTGAAGCATAGGAAGGGAAAGAAGGTGAGGAGGAGGAGGAGGAAGAGGTTGAAGAAAGAAGATGAGGAGGAGGAGAAGGAAGAAGAAAAAATGAAAGGAGGAGCATTATCTCACTTTGAGTCTGGTGTATCGTGGAGGATGGCAGACGCTCCGGCAGCCAGCGAGAAGCAATTAATCTCAGCATCTCTGTGAAGTTTGCCTTGTTGCGTACAGTGACACAAAGATGAGAGCCTGACAGGCTGAGAATGTGAGAAAGAAAATAGAGAGAGAGAGAGAGAGAGAGAGAGAGAGAGAGAGAGAGAGAGAGAGAGAGAGAGAGAGAGAGAGAGAGAGAGAGAGAGAAGTAGATAGAATATATTTCTTTATTATGAGTGTAGGTCGTTTGTCTGTAGGTTTCGATTGTTTGTAGAGTTGTGTTGACTTTAATGCTGCCTGTTGGCTACTAAAGGAACTACCCTGGTGGCTGACAGGTTACGCTAGGAAAGTGGGCTAGGAAGCCTGTGTCGCTCACTGACAGAAGTATAATCGTCTCAACTGGTTAACTCATTCCATTCTATCAGTTTGTCATTTTTATTGCAGCTGCTACCTGCCTTGAGTTGATAGGACTTGCCTTTATTAATTAAACGTAAACATATTTTTTGAGATCACTCTGTTTTCCATGATGATAACTGTTCTTGCTCCTTCAGCCCATGAGGTCATTTGACCTTTAAGGGCCAGGGGTTAGGTCTCCACGGCATTTAGTCTGTGTGCGTATTCTATTATTTTTTATTATCTTCTGTGTGGAAGCCTCCCTTGATTTAACTCGGAGAGCATGAGAATTACCGAGGGTGTTGCTGCCAGCCTACTTACCACTCATCACCGATACAAGTCACATCCTCAGCCTATTTCACTGACTGTCTGTTTAGTGTTAAGATAGGAATGAGACTGAACTATTGCTGTTTTCCATCTCTACGCCCTGTGTGAGTGTCTAGCACCCTCACTGATTAGGCACGGCTGTCTATGTCCACGGTCGAAGCCATCTCAGTTGAAAACTAAGTGAACAGCCTCTGTACACTCATCAAGGTATCTGTGGAGACAAAAAACGTTATCCATGGAGGCAAAGAAGGGAATGTACGAAAGTATAGTGGTACCAACACTCTTATATGGGTGTGAAGCATGGGTTGCAAATGCTGCAGCGAGGAGGAGCAGTGTCACCT
Source organism: Cherax destructor (assembly GCA_009830355.1). Classification (NCBI taxonomy): domain Eukaryota; kingdom Metazoa; phylum Arthropoda; class Malacostraca; order Decapoda; family Parastacidae; genus Cherax; species Cherax destructor. The sequence goes on from WNWK01008962.1 coordinate 78,548, forward strand.
AAGCAGGTCATACGTCTTAACAGAACAAGGTATATCGCCAGCAATGCTGTATATACATTCGTTCTCACTTAGCAGATTTCTCTAAATACCTACCTTTAGCAGTGATTCAATTAAAATTTATTCATTTTATTTTTCACATTTTATTCTTTAATAAGGAATTTGTCATGTAAATATTTTATTCTTTATCTATCACACTTAAAGTTTATAGTAAGTCTTGTCATTGTTCACGTTACTACTTTGTCTATGATTAAGTGTTATTATAGATTTTTACATCTTGATTTTCGTGAAGGTTTTCTATGAATATCACAATTTTATTCTTCACATACACACACACACACACACACACACACACACACACACACACACACACACACACACACACACACACACACACACACACACACACACACACATTGCAGTGATGTATAACCAGCCACAGAACAGAAGGAGGCCAAAAGAAGAATATTAAGAGAGCAACAGAGCAATGGTGGACACACTAGCTGAGGTGGCCAGAAGGGTACACAAGGGTAGAGCAAAGTTACTAGTTATGAGCGATTTCAATCACAAGGAAATTGATTGGGAAAACCTGGACCTACAAGGGGGTCCCGAAACATGGAGAGCCAAGATGATGTATGTGGAGAAAATTCTCCAAAGGAGGGGGGTATGCGCCCTTACTACCCTTGGTAAGGGCCCTCACCCTTTCCTCCCTTAGGAAAGGGCCAGAGGAGGCGCGTCTGGCTGAGAAAAACAATTTAATTCAAGCCAGATGTACTGATTACAGTGTGTCAAGAATTGTGCTGACCACAGCACTACGAGGCACCTCGTGGCTGCACGAGGCACGAGCCACAAGGCAGCATGAGGGGCAGATTGAATACAGGCTCCGTAGAGGTCATACGACTCTAGGGGTCATGCGGCGCGAGGCGACGTAAATCAACAGAGACAATAGTCGTACGCGTCCGTTATTTTTATTTAATCTCCACTAACGTCGGGAAATAAGATAAGAACTCTGTTCCAGCGCATTTAGTGAATAACATCAACATATGGTGGAGCCAACACCATCGCTCAAAGTTACATGAGCAAGGTAAGAATTTGATGTTCTGGTCATACAGGGGACTGCGCAGTTCTTGTAGTCAAGAACATTCAAATTTTACCTATTGACGGCGGTTATGCGTGGACTTTTTAGTCCAAAACAGTGAGTAAAACGCCTTTCAGTCCATCTAAAACTGAAATATGGACATACGCTCCTTTGGGGCAATATATTATAATAAACCACGTGTATTTTTTCCATACAGCCCTGTGGAGAGTGTGGCAATATATGGATCCCCTGAGAAGGTGTTGGGAAAGGCTGCGACATCTTGGATTCATCAATAAGCTAAGTATTTGCGAACCATACATTCCATGTTATCATTGGAGCCCATCCTCCACATATTGGTCCTTACGAACCGGATGTTTGGTCCTTACGAATCGGAAGTTTTGGTCCTTACGAATCGAAAGTTGATCGTATTCGTACCAGGAAAGTGACCACATGGTGGTCCAAAGACTTATACTACAGTGTATAAATGTCTACGATCCAAGGTCCTTCGAGAAAAGCTGTAAAACTATTGTTTTTACAAAAGAAACCAGAATATATGGGTCCCTACTCTCAATCAAAGAGTATGGGAAGCTCTCACGAGGTATAGAAAACGCGAGCTGGCAGGCGCTCACCCGACACCCAAGAAGAAAACGGTAGTCGGGTCACCCAAGGTTGGGGGACAGTACTTCTGGGGGGCCACTCCCCCACTACCCCACTCACCCACGCGGGAGCAACACTTCAAATTTTGCCTAACTCAGCGAGAAGCAGATTGACTGGCACATGGCTGGTCTGTGAATGTGTATAGTATAAACAGTTTATATATACACACAGTGTTTATAATGTTTATAGACACAAATTAAGAGAAGAAACTGTGTATTATGTTTGTCT
>WNWK01008963.1:0-80470 GCA_009830355.1 Cherax destructor
TAAGTTCCATCAAACACCTTAACTACTGAGAACGCCTGGAAGCACTAGACTTATATTCACTGGAGCGCAGGCAAGAGAGATATATCATAATCTACACCTGGAAGATTCTGGAGGGACTGGTCCCTAATATGCACACAGAAATCACTCCATACGAAAGCATAAGACTTGGCAGACGGTGCAACGTACCCCCAGTGAAGAGTAGGGGCGCCACTGGTACACTAAGAGAAAACACAATAAGTGTCCGGGGCCCAAGACTGTTCAACAGCCTCCCACCAGCCATAAGGGGCATTACCAGTAGACCTCTGGTTGCCTTCAAGAGGGAGCTGGACAGATACCTAAAGTCAGTGCCAGATCAGCTGGGCTGTGGTTCGTACGTTGGACTACGTGCAGCCAGCAGTAACAGCCTCGTTGATCAGGCCCTGATCCACCGAGAGGCCTGGTCATAAACCGCGCCGCGGGGACATCGATCCCCGGAATGCCCTCCAGGTAGACTCCAGGTAGGTAGACCCCTGGTTGTCTTCCAGCCCCTGGCTGTCTTCAAGACACCTCTGGTTGTCTTAAACATACCCCTGGCTGTCTTCAAGACACCCCTGGTTGTCTTTGTTATATAAATATAAGGCGTCCATGAATCTGGTCCAGGTGCTGAGTGAGTGGACATGATTTCAATTTATTTTTCGAAATCTATGGGATTGGTACTGGTGTCAATTAGTTGGTCTGCGAGGCCTTCCACTGGAGTGAAAAATGTTTCTGCATTCTCTTCCTTGCTGTCATTCAGTGGGTTGCTGAACACCGACTCATTTCCTGTTCATCGTCAGTATACGAGTCTCTTATCATTAATGGTCCAATTCTACAGGTATAGTTCTTAGCTTGAATTTTGCACATGAATAAAAATATTTTGGGTTTCTTGCAACATCCTGGATGGCCTTTTGTTCCCTTTGTGCTTCTTCTGTTTGGTATAACATCCTCACACACACACACACACACACACACACACACACACACACACACACACACACACACACACACACATTAATATCCCCACCTGTGGTAAGGCAATAATGAATTACCTAGAGTTAGAACGACGGGAAGAGAAATGACGACTAACTTACCCGGATCTTGAAATTGTGACCATAAAGACTTAATATATCTAGCACTTGTACTTGATTGTAAGTTATATATCTCATACATCACTTGTAAACACCTCCCGGGCCACACCTGTGTGTGTGTGTGTGTGTGTGTGTGTGTGTGTGTGTGTGTGTGTGTGTGTGTGTGTGTGTGTGTGTGTGTGTGTGTGTGTGTGTAAGGGCGAGAGAAAGAGAGACAGAGAGAAAGGAAAGAGAGAGAGAGAGAAAGAGAGAGAGAGGCTTAGGTAGTAGAGTCTTGGCTCCTTGTCCCTCCATTTCCTTTTCGTTGACCAGAATTACTTTCAGACCACTCTAGCCCCTGAGACTGATAAAATAGTTCATATAGTCCTTGTAATGCATGTATGTTTCCAGCTTCCATCTCTGCCCTCACACTTCAGGTCGACGCCTTGCAGTGTGTCCTCACACTTCAGGACGACGCCTTGCAGTGTGTCCTCACACTTCAGGTCGACGCCTTGCAGTGTGCCCTCACACTTCAGGTCGACGCCTTGCAGTGTGCCCTCACACTTCAGGTCGACGCCTTGCAGTGTGCCCTCACACTTCAGGTCGACGCCTTGCAGTGTGTCCTCACACTTCAGGTCGACGCCTTGCAGTGTGTCCTCACACTTCAGGTCGACGCCTTGCAGTGTGTCCTCACACTTCAGGTCGACGCCTTGCAGTGTGCCCTCACACTTCAGGTCGACGCCTTGCAGGTGTCCTCACACTTCAGGTCGACGCCTTGCAGTGTGTCCTCACACTTCAGGTCGACGCCTTGCAGTGTGTCCTCACACTTCAGGTCGACGCCTTGCAGTGTGTCCTCACACTTCAGGTCGACGCCTTGCAGTGTGTCCTCACACTTCAGGTCGACGCCTTGCAGTGTGTTCTCTCCGTCCTGTCAATTCCATTACATCCAGTACGTCATAATTATGTTGATACTAGGCCTTTCTTACTACGTCATTAGGATCACCTCTTGCAGTCTCATATACTGCAAACCTCTCAGCTCTTTGACCAATGCTCTGAAGTTCCCTAGCTTCATAAATGATTCTTAGGGTTCCTGAAGGCTGCTCTGAAGTTCCCTAGCTTCATAAATGATTCTTAGGGTTCCTGAAGGCTGCTCTGAAGTTCCCTAGCTTCATAAATGATTCTTAGGGTTCCTGAAGGCTGCTCTGAAGTTCCCTAGCTTCATAAATGATTCTTAAGGTTCCTGAAGGCTGCTCTGAAGTTCCCTAGCTTCATAAATGATTCTTAAGGTTCCTGAAGGCTGCTCTGAAGTTCCCTAGCTTCATAAATGCCTCCCAAGTTATGCGGCTGACATTCTCCTGTGTTAAAATATCTTGCACGGTCAGCAGTATGTTACAAGGTACACAGAGGGAGGCAGGAAGGGAACCCCGAACAGGTCACCGTGGGTGAGGTGTGTGTGCCCGATCTTCAGTTGACAGGTTAGTGCCAAAATGATGATTCCTGTTGAAGGAGGACGGGTCAAACACCCACGTCCTGCTGCACCTTGTATAACTTGTTCCCACCCAAACACATATCTGTGTATATAACACTTATCACAGCGATCTTTGCCTCAGCATCCGCCTGTTCACTGACCGGGACACCTCTGGGCACCAACAGAGCTCCACATCCTTGTGTCGTACGTGAAGACACACCAACCTGGATCTTTCAGACTACAGTGTACTGCATCACGGCAGACAAAACACACTGGGGACCTGAGTACACAGTGAAAATATAGAAGAGTAAGTGTGTGTAGAGGGAGAGCAGATAAATAATTATAATTGTGAGGGAAAGATGGAAAAACTGAGAACGGAATATGAGAAACAGGAGTTAGAGAGGGGGGTATAGTAGAACATATGGATGGTAAAAGGGAAATAGAAGTGGGTAAAAGAGATGGAGTAGGGGGAATTACGAGTGTGAGAGAGAGGGGGAAGAGTTATTCTGGTCTACAGTAGGTAAATGTCTCACCATACAGTCTCTCTCTCCCTCTCTATGACTTGATGAGCTCCTCAGCTTCACCACTAGCTGCTACCTGATCACTTTCATCACACACACACACACACACACACACACACACACACACACACACACACACACACCTGAGCTTTGCCTGCCGCTCACCAGAATATAAGTGTGCAGTCTGAAGTGCTACACACCTCCAACACTCACCTGCTGCTAACTAACTTAACACAAATAAATCAGTACCTCCAAAAATATTTGTTTCTGTGATGTCACGTAATCCGGTTTGAGACACGGCTTCTTGCTTGAGAGCCTGGTCAGTCAGGCTATTGCTGCTTGCGGACTGCAGTCCACCGTCGGCACCACAACCCGGCTGATAGGAACAGTTTGCAGAAAGAGCACAAAGACATAGTACTGTGACTGGAACAATACACAAATAACCCGCACGTAAGAGAGAGAAGCTTATGAGGTCATTTGGGTCCGACTTAACCATTTACAAGTCACACCTTCATGTGATAGTGTGACTTGTAAATGGTTCAAATCGGACCGGAATGTCGCCATAAGCTTGTCTCTCCTCTGTGCGGGCTATCTGTAAACAGTTTGCAGAAATCTGTAGAGTTACTTTTTGAAGACAGTTACAGGTCAGTCATTAATTCCTTTAATATATCAAGGCAGAAAATGTTGACAAGACTTGGTCTCCTGTGCTTACTAACTTATCTTTTAAGGTGCTTATTACACCCTACATTTTATGGCATGTATTTTGGATCGTCAGCCACGTCTCCCTCTCCCATAGGAACTAATTTTACTGTATACATTTTGAACCATTACCTATATTATTTTTTCATGTGTAAATTACGAGTTATGGTTCTCGCCTACACTTCCACTGATTGTGGTGTTTGAATTGATATGGAGAGGAAAAAATGTGTATATTCTAGATCTGCAAAAGATGCCTTAAAGGGGCTACTACTGTACAGCAACATTACAGTCGAGAGAGTACAAGTGCTTTAAACAGTATCAACACTGGATTGGCAACTTCTTTTAACGTTCATTTGTGGATAATACGAAAATAAGCATGATAATGACCTTGGTTAAAGACGCTGAAATATTGCAGGAAGACATAAGCAGGGTTTTCCAGTGGGCAGTGGAGAACAACATGACGTTTAATGGTGACAAGTTCCGGCTCTTTATATATGGACAGAATGAAAAACTCAAAACGGAGACAGGATACAAAGCTCAAGAGGATCATTAAATAGAACGAAAGGAACACTGGAAAGACCTGGGAGTAATTATGCCGGCTGACGTTTTTTTCAAAGAGCACAATTAGATAAATGTCACGACAGCCAGGAAGATACTGGAGTGGATAAGAAGAACCTTCAAAACAAGAGAAATAGTGCCAATGGTGACACTATTCAAAGCGCTTGTGCTCTCTCTCGTTTAGAATATTGTTCAGTGTTGATGGTTCCGTTTATAGCAAGGAAGATATCAGAATTGAAACAGATACATAGATCATTTACAGCCCTCACACAGCCACTAAAGCAGTTAAATTACTGGGAATGTCTCTGAGTACTAAACATGTACTGGCTGGAGCAGAAGAGAAAAATACGTGATAATATATACTTGGAAAGAGTTGAGGGCCTGGTCCCAAATCTGTACACCGCCATAACAACATACTGAAGTGAGAGATATGGGAGGAAGTGTAAAATTAAACCCAGTGAAAAAGTAGTGGCACCATGGGCACAATAAGAGAACATCTGTATCAACATTCATGATCCCAGGCTACTCAGCATCTTACCAGAAGATATCAGAAACACTGCTGGAACAAGTGTAGAAGTCTTCAAGAGGAAACTGGACAAGTATCTCTATCAGGTGCCAGATCAACCAGGTTGTGATGAATACGTGGGCCAACGGGCCGCCAGCAGCAACAGCAACACAACTCACAGTAAAACAGTAACATCTAACTCACACACAGGTGAAACACAGGTGACATCTCGGGGAACATCCCAAACGCAAATTTATAAACATAGTTGCAACAAATGTAAGGTGAAAGTGATTACCCCGACGTGGATTACGTTGGATTTAGGTTTGATAACATGCGGCCAGCAGTAACAGCCTGGATGATCAGTCCCCTGATCCACCGGGAGGCCTTGTCAAAGACTGTGCCGCGGGAGCGGTGACCCCCCATAACGACCTACAGGTAAATAAATCAGGCAAGAATCAGACAAGCCTGGCCCAGAGCCGGGCTCAGAGAGAAGAAAAACACGCGAACCTCATCATCGAAGATCCTTTAGTTCCTAATATTCTAACATGGATACCTACAGGTCTCTCTAATTTCTTTTCCGTTATATACACTGTAGGATGGTTTTTGTGTGTATTCTGTTCTAGTGGTATTTTTTTCAACTTTTTCTTGGTGGAATAGTTGAAATTTCTCCTTGTCAGACACAATGTTTACTGGGAGGTTTGGTATACCTTATACCTTTGATATACCTTTGAAGAGTTTCGAGAGTTTAACTACTCTCGGAGCCCGGCCATGGGCCAGGCTCGTCTGGTGCTTGCCTGGTCAACCAGGCTGTTGCTGCTGGAGACCCAGTGTCTCACATATCCATCACAGCCTGGTGAAGATACTTCTCAGTTTACTCTTGAAGGCTTCTACATTTATTCCAGCCGTGTTTCTGATATCTTCTGAATATCTTCTGATATCTTCTGAATATCTTCTGAATATCTTCTGATATCTTCTGAATATCTTCTGATATCTTCTGAATATCTTCTGAATATCTTCTGATATCTTCTGAATATCTTCTGATATCTTCTGAATATCTTCTGATATCTTCTGAATATCTTCTGATATCTTCTGGATATCTTCTGAATATCTTCTGATATCTTCTGAATATCTTCTGATATCTTCTGAATATCTTCTGAATATCTTCTGATATCTTCTGAATATCTTCTGATATCTTCTGAATATCTTCTGAATATCTTCTGATATCTTCTGAATATCTTCTGATATCTTCTGAATATCTTCTGATATCTTCTGAATATCTTCTGATATCTTCTGAATATCTTCTGATATCTTCTGAATATCTTCTGATATCTTCTGAATATCTTCTGATATCTTCTGAATATCTTCTGATATCTTCTGAATATCTTCTGATATCTTCTGAATATCTTCTGATATCTTCTGAATATCTTCTGATATCTTCTGAATATCTTCTGATATCTTCTGAATATCTTCTGATATCTTCTGAATATCTTCTGATATCTTCTGAATATCTTCTGATATCTTCTGAATATCTTCTGATATCTTCTTAATATCTTCTGATATCTTCTGGTTTGATGTTGTAATCAGAGTATATTGTTTTTGTGGTGGTATAAAAATGCTAGCAGATGATAGTTTAATAAAGCTGGCAGATGGTGGTATAATAAAGCTGGCAGATGATGGTATAATAAAGCTGGTACATAGTATAATAAAGCTGGTATATGGTATAAAGCCGGCAGATTATGGTATAATACAGCTGGCAGAAGATGGTTTAATAAATTAGGCAAATAATGGTATAATAAAGCTAGCAGATGGTGGTATAATAAAGTTGGCAGATGATTAGCGATTCTAGCAGCGTGGCCACCTGACCTGCCTGATGATGTACACAAGCCAGAGAGCAGTCACCTAACCCACCACCCCCTCACTATACCATAGCCCACCCATTGCACTCTCGCCCACCCACTACGTCAACCCATTCAAAGGTTGAGAGAGAGATTGAATTAGGAACGTAAGGACGATGGGGTGTACGAAGGTTATAGTCTGATCTGACTTAAAAAACAACAGAACCCTCATGGTACTGTCTCTGTAATATTTTAAATACTTCAGTTAAAAAATGATGATTGTGACAATATAATACTACTACTACTACTACTACTACTAATAATAATAATATAATAATAATACTAATAATAATAATAATAATAATAATAATAATAATATTCTGCTTATCATCCTCAACTTCAACATAATCACCAAAAATAAACTATATATTTTAGCTATGACTCAGGCAAAGCTTGTAGGTGAGAGGCTGTAAGTGTCAGCGTGGTGGACAGGTGTACGACAGGTGTACGACAGGTGTACGACAGGTGTACGACAGGTGTACGTAATAAGATCAGTATCAACAGGTAAGATGTCATCTACCTTACTCATTACATCCTTGTTTGTTATTACTACACCACATCAACATCAGTGATCCACCACTCTACAACCAGCACGGAGTATCAACATCAGTGATCCATCACTCTCAACCAGCACGGAGTATCAACATCAGTGATCCACCACTCTACAACCAGCACGGAGTATCAACATCAGTGATCCATCACTCTTCAACCAGCACGGAGTATCAACATCAGTGATCCACCACTCTACAACCAGCACGGAGTATCAACATCAGTGATCCATCACTCTTCAACCAGCACGGAGTATCAACATCAGTGATCCACCACTCAACAACCAGCACGGAGTATCAACATCAGTGATCCATCACTCTTCAACCAGCACGGAGTATCAACATCAGTGATCCATCACTCTTCAACCAGCACGGAGTATCAACATCAGTGATCCATCACTCTTCAACCAGCACGGAGTATCAACATCAGTGATCCATCACTCTTCAACCAGCACGGAGTATCAACATCAGTGTCCATCACTCTCAACCAGCACGGAGTATCAACATCAGTGATCCATCACTCTTCAACCAGCACGGAGTATCAACATCAGTGCCATCACTCTCAACCAGCACGGTGTATCAACATCAGTGATCCACCACTCTACAACCAGCACGGAGTATCAACATCAGTGATCCATCACTCTTCAACCAGCACGGTGTATCAACATCAGTGATCCATCACTCTTCAACCAGCACGGTGTATCAACATCAGTGATCCACCACTCTTCAACCAGCACGGAGTATCAACATCAGTGATCCACCACTCTTCAACCAGCACGGTGTATCAACATCAGTGATCCACCACTCTTCAACCAGCACGGTGTATCAACATCAGTGATCCATCACTCTTCAACCAGCACGGAGTATCAACATCAGTGATCCACCACTCTTCAACCAGCACGGAGTATCAACATCAGTGATCCACCACTCTTCAACCAGCACGGAGTATCAACATCAGTGATCCACCACTCTTCAACCAGCACGGAGTATCAACATCAGTGATCCACCACTCTTCAACCAGTACGGTGTATCAACATCAGTGATCCACCACTCTACAACCAGCACGGTGTATCAACATCAGTGGCCCACCACTCTACAACCAGCACGGTGTATCAACATCAGTGGCCCACCACTCTACAACCAGCACGGTGTATCAACATCAGTGGTCCACCACTCTTCAACCAGCACGGTGTATCAACATCAGTGGCCCACCACTCTTCAACCATCACGGAGTATCAACATCAGTGGCCCACCACTCTACAACCAGCACGGTGTATCAACATCAGTGATCCACCACTCTTCAACCATCACGGAGTATCAACATCAGTGGCCCACCACTCTACAACCATCACGGAGTATCAACATCAGTGGTCCACCACTCTTCAACCAGCACGGTGTATCAACATCAGTGGTCCACTACTCTTCAACCAGCACGGTTTATCAACATCAGTGATCCACCACTCTTCAACCATCACGGAGTATCAACATCAGTGGCCCACCACTCTACAACCAGCACGGTGTATCAACATCAGTGGTCCACTACTCTTCAACCAGCACGGTGTATCAACATCAGTGGTCCACTACTCTTCAACCAGCACGGTGTATCAACATCAGTGGTCCACTACTCTTCAACCATCACGGAGTATCAACATCAGTGATCCACCAATGAACACAACTTCCATGGAGGGGTAAAATGCTCTTTTGTCTACAGAGATACAGTTCGAGCAAGTTATAAAATTTAATGCAACTGTTTTAATATCCCATATGGTTAAGCGTTTATTTACTAATTAAGGTACTCTCTCGCTCTCCCCCGGTATAAGAGACGTCTCTGTAGCAGGGTAAAGAAGACCTGCTACTCAGGATGACCATCTCGTCAAGATACCCAGGGGCTGCACGTGTCTTATTCACCAGAAAAAAAATCTCAAGGCCAATTGATATTACCAGGACCTTCTCAATATATCACCAGGACCTTCTCAATATATCACCAGGAATTTCTCAATATATCACCAAGACCTTCTCGATACGTTCCTCTTACACACAAACATCATATATAACTTCACATACACTACCTACTAGTTCACTTAATATTACAGTTTATTCAGTTTATTCAAATATTTAAATGATTGAGAACGCCTAAATTTACTGGAGTGAGGAACTGCTTCCAGATCCGTACACTGAAAATACTCCTCAAGAAAACGAGAGGGATGGTAGACTGTGCAAAACGCTCCTACTGAAAAAGCAGGGAAGCACCCTCCCTTCAGAGATAAGTGATATTATGTAGAGAGCACAAACTTTCTTCAAGAGGAAACTTGACAAGTTTCTGTAAACCGTGAATAATAATGGTATACAATACTAACAACAGTTAGGTATATTTATTCTAGACTATGAAGCACCGCTCTTCTCCAGGCTGAGGGACTAACAACCTCAAAACTACATCCTCGAGGATGATGGACTGATTACAGTGTCCTTACGTCTCTACTGCTTCTGCATGCTGCGAGTATCAACAATGACCGTCAACCAGGAGGCCGACTCTACGATCGAGTCGTTAGGGCGTTAATCCCCGAACTATTAACAGGTTAGGTTAGGTTAGGTTTGTCAGGAAACAGGACAAGTGTTTTCTGACGCAGTTGGAGCTTTTAGTCATCTGACCGAGGCCTTTCGCTGGCTTACCCGTCCACCCCTTTAAAAACCCCTATTTTGTTTTTACTGCTTAATTGTCACTGGTTAACAACGACCCTTAAACTATCATATTTGATACACTGAGACTATATACATGTATGCTTCTCCTAGCCTGCCAGTATCGTACATAACAATTACAGAGCCTATAATGGGAAGCACGCCTACTCAAGATCTCAAATGCCTGGGTGGTAATACACTATAGCAAAGCCTCGTCCTGAGTGCTGTCCTTGGCTACCTTGTAGCAAAGCCTCGTCCTGAGTGCTGTCCTTGGCTACCTTGTAGCAAAGCCTCGTCCTGAGTGCTGTCCTTGGCTACCTTGTTCTCCAACTTACACTACAAACGTTAGGATAACAACACTCAAGTCACCACAATATCAGAGCCCGTGCTGCCAAGTGTAACCTCTTGTTTAGGCTATTTCCTTATTGCCTATTAACTAAACTTTAATATAGGTTAATTTACGTTAACCTAACAATTTTACCTAACATTTTTTGTATAGTTGTGTAGAGCGTGCGCAATTCATCAAACTAGGATGAGTACAAAAACTGCCATCCTATCTGAAAGAGAGGTTGTCGTAGCCTAGCCACGACTAATACTGTTTATCATGACATTAAAGTAGCCTAGTGTTCATGTCACACTAAATAACCCTCGTTGTAGGTCATGCAGCCACAGCTGTCTGCAGATAATGATGATGTTATGTCTGGCGTGTCCCGCCTGGCACCTGTCATCATCCTACAATGATAATGTTCCATAAAACACTGCTTAAGACTTTTATATCTGCTTTATCCTGCCACCGCCTCCCATCTTCTTCAGATGTTGTGTGTCTTAAAGTATCGTTCAGACAGATGTTAGGTGTCCTTAAATGTCGTACAGCCGCCGCCTCACCCACTACACTGTCTCTTGGCATCACTTACCTCGGTAGTTTACTTACTACTTAACAGCATTCATTTTAATACAAAAGTATTTGCAATATAAATTAACATGCCTCAGCAAGTAGTACTTATAATCTACGCAAGAAACTCTAAACGATACAAAACACACGAGATACAAACGCTGCTTACGATTGAAATTATTTACTTTCTCCCCAGATTTAACGTCTTGTACTAAGGAGAAAACAACTTCTGAAGACTTTACAGGGACCATAAAATATGTTACATGTTGAAAGGATACAAGTCAGCATCAGGAAGTACACACATACACACATATATATATATATATATATATATATATATATATATATATATATATATATATATATATATATATATATATATATATATATGTCGTGCCGATTAGGTAAAACTGGTCAATTAGCAAGAACTCATCTAAAATTAAGTCCTTTCGAAAAATTTCTCTTATACGTTTAAAGATAAAAATTTCATTTATGTTAATGTAAGAATTTATAATTTTGTACCAAGAGAAACTTTGAAAACTCTACCTAACCTTATTAAACAAGCGCAATTTAATTTAGCCTAACCAACTAAATATATTTTAGATACGTTAACATTAATTTAATAATAAACAAACACAATGAAATATATTTTTTCTTTATGTTCAGAATGATTTTTGCGAATTTTGCATACACAAATTTTCACTTGACTTATATGGCAGTGATCGTTGCTATTTAAGCAAAATCGCAAGTTTTACCTAATCGGCACGACATATATATATATATATATATATATATATATATATATATATATATATATATATATATATATATATATATATATATATATATATATATATATATGTCGTGCCGAATACGTAAAACTTGCTATTTTGGCTTAAATAGCAGCGCTCTTCTTGCCAAATAGGGCAAGCGAAAATTTGTGCATGCAATAATTTCGTAAAAATCATTCTGAACCTAACGAAAAAATATTTCATTGTTTGTTTACTATTAAATCATTATAAACTTATATAAAATATATTTATTTGGATTAGGCTAAATTAAATTGCGCTTCTTATAATAAGGTTAGGTAAGTTTCCTAAGGTTGTTTTGGTACAAAATCCTTAATTTTTATATTAACATAAATAAAAATAAGATATCTATAAATATATGAGAAAATTTTAGAAAGGACTTAATTTTAAATGAATTCTTGCTATTTGACCAATTATACCTATTCGGCATATATATATATATATATATATATATATATATATATATATATATATATATATATACACACACACACACAGTATATATGCACAACGCAGAAACAAACGGGTATATCAAAATTAGTATATTTTCATTTCTAGGTTTTTATTATTTATTAGGTCAAAGTAAAATTTCACAAAGTCAGTTAGGTCCCTGTTATGTACCCGCTGAGGTAGCGATCTTCCAGGAAAGTATTTCTGGTGAAAAGCTGAGGTTTACCATCTATTTCATATGTGGGAGATTGAAATTCCCAAGAAGGATAATATTTGGTGTAGGGTTTCAAGACTCAAGACAATTATCTATCTTCGTATGCTGGACTACGTGCGGCCAGCAGTAACAGCCTGGTTGATCAGGCCCTAATCCACCGGGATCAGGGCCTGATCAACCAGGAGCCTGGTCGTGGACCGGGCCGAGGGGGGCGTTGATTACCAGTTTACCTGGAGAGGGTTTCGGGGGTCAACGCCTCCGCGGCCCGATCTGCGACCACGCCTCATGGTGGGTCAGGGCCTGATCAACCAGGCTGTTACTGTTGGCCGCACGCAACCCGACGTACGAACCACAGCCCGGCTGGTCAGGCCGGCTTGTAGCAGCCCCCCCCCAAAAAAAAAAAAACCCACTAGTAATTAAAATTTGGTAACTTGATAACTTCCTTGGATCAGTTCCTGATCTGTTGGTGCTTATGTTGGACTGCGTGATGCTAGCACCAACAGCCTGACTGTTCAAGCCATTAATCAACCAGAAGGAATGGTCTGAGACCTGGCGGCGGGAGTGGTGGCCAAAAGAACGAACATGCCGGTTGGTAAAAGACAAGTAAATAGTTCAAATATGCAAATGATTCATGAAGATGTTATAATGTGCTGGCTTTGTTTACTGCGAGGAAGAGGGAACTGCCTCTCTCACCTGACACCCTCAACCAGATAACCCCCCTTTCCTCACTCCCTCTCCCTGCCACCCTTCCTTTCTCCCTCTCCCTGCCATCCTTCCTTACTCCCTCTCCCTGCCACCCTTCCTTACTCCCTCTCCCTACCACCCTTCCTTACTCCCTCTCCCTGCCACCCTTCCTTACTCCCTCTCCCTGCCACCCTTCCTAAGTGAATCCCCTTTTACCCACCACTTCCTAAGTGACTCCCTCTCACCATCTATTCTTCCTAGAGACTCCTTCTCTCCGCCTGTAGGTACACTACAGATACGTCCTGCCAGTCACCTTGTGTAGTATTCTCAAACACGAAAGCTACAGGTGGAGTGAAGAGGAGAGATATTACAGCACTTGTACAGCCCCATCGCCTGAGAGGTGCATACCTAGTGAGAAATATGGGTGACATCATGCCTGGAGTGAGCCAGAGTCGGTGACATCACTACCAACCTCACCAACACCACAGCATCTAGTGCCAATATTCTCCACCAAATGAAAGCAAGTTCTCGCTCTGTAAATAAATTATTTGCTACAAACAGACACAAAAAATCAACGAAAACTGAACACTTTTGGAATGGGTTTCTGTGTACTGCATTGCAATGTGACAAGTACAGTACTAGGCAATGACCGCAGTGCACACAGCAACTATAAAACAACTCCAACGACTATGAACGATTAGAAGAATACCAACACTGGCTTAATGTTTGGAGAATCATTCATTATAGTCTTTTATATATCATTAGTTTTAGGCTCTCAAGCGTTCCCAGTAGTGCAGATGTTTGATTGAATGTATACGGCAGTATAAGTTCTCTATGTTTTATTGCTCAGTAATCTAGCCTGCCTTGAAAGGGGCCGTTAGTATACAGCAGTGTTGTAGCCTGGAGAGAACAAGTAACTTGAAAAATATCACTGGCTCAGCATCTCTTGTTTTGAAAGTTCTAGTTATCCAGCCAAAGCCAAAGCTTCATAGAGGACAGGATTGCTGTAGACTAATAATTACTGGTCCAACTGCTGAAACAGTAACCATTTTCTCTCCCGTTGCTTCTTAAATGGATTACGAACCGTCACAACCTCCTTTAGTGCTGCGATCTCTATTAAAGAATTTCTTGTTATTATTCTACCTACCACTCAGCAAATCTACAGCCTACTGACATCTTCAGACGCTTTCAGAACCTGCTTCATCTTTAATTGTGAAATCCATCTTGTTACCTTTGGAGATTGCAAATAAACACCTTTCTCTTGGAGGAAGGGTGTAGTAGAAGTTGACCTTCGGATGTCAACATTATTACTCGTGTAGCATATTAACAGGCAGATTTCCTAACAACATTATAAGTAGGCTTCCTGGCTAAGCCTTGGTCACGTGACTCCCGTCTGACCCCAGCCAGCCCTCAGCCTCAGAACTCGACTAGGCACAGCAGAGAGCAGACATGAAGGCTCCTATTAATACACGGATATAATTTACAAGAGATTATTTTTTTTAATTGTTGTAGATAGAAAAGAATGATTGACATCTGGATTAGCGAGACCGTCTTTTATACAAGACTGTTGAGTGCATACAAAGCCTTTTATACGTTCTAGCAAAAAACTTTCTTCTCCATAAAATATTAAAAGCCTGAGAGATTGGTTTCTTACAATTTTTGATAAATATGGAATTCCAAAAGTCTGGGTTTGGAGCAGAATGCTGAAGCATGCTGTCGATGGCTTCTTCGAAGTCAGCTAGGGAGAGCTACATCAGAAATAGTGGAGATCTGTAGACTGATCACTGGTTCACCAAATTCAGAGTCGTAATTTTGACTTCAGTATTTCACTCATTTCATTATTATCATCAGTGTATGTTCCGTGTCCTTGATGTAAAGGTCCCATACTGGATGCGATTGTCCCATTGGATTTTCCACAAGAGAAGTATTTCAGATCTCTTCTGATTCCACTTTAGGCTCTTTGCTTCCTCTGTCTCTCCTGTCCTTCTCTGCGTCCACTCAAGCCTCCTCCCTCCGTTCTCCCACGCCCACTCCCTCCGTCCACCCACGCCCACTCCCTCCGTCCACCCACGCCCACTCCCTCCGTCCACTCACGCCTCCCTCCGTCCACCCACGCCCACTCCCTCCGTCCACCCACGCCCACTCCCTCCGTCCACCCACGCCCACTCCCTCCGTCCACTCACGCCTCCCTCCGTCCACCCACGCCCGCTCCCTCCGTCCACTCACGCCTCCCTCCGTCCACCCACGCCCCCTCCCTGCCTGCCTCACACTATCATCATCAATCTTACAACAGCTTCATTACCCTCAACTTTAACCTTGCAGCCATTAGTCTCACCCTTAACCTCTCACCACCACCACCCCCTTCCCCTCCCCCTCTCATCTTTAATTCCCCTCATCTATCTTCACAACCTCCTCCCTCACACCTCTCTTCACTCCCTCCCCCTCATAACCCTCTTCACTTTCTTCCCTTACTTCTTTTCACTCCCCTCACCTCCTTTCTCAGCCTCCTACTTACCCCTTTTCATTTTCACTTTCTTCAACACTGTGTGCTTCATTGTCCACTTATTGAGGAATACAGAGACAGACAGTATAATGACCTATATGTCACGGTATAATATTAATGGAAATAAGATATACCTCTAGGTAAAGACCTGTAGATTACCTGTACTGGCTTCGGAGGTCACCGGTCGCGGCCCGGCATTTCGTTTGTCTTTCAAGTCCAGCAATTGCAAAACGCAGGAGTGACATGTTTTGAACCCGTGTTGACCTGGGATGTGTAACTGCTGCGATTCTATGCGACTGGTAATCTTGCTTCTTAAAATCCTTTCAAAGATCTTGATAATGTGGGATGTTAGGGCTACTGGTCTGTAGTTGTTTGTCACTGCTTTACTACCACCTTTGTGGAGTGGAGCAATACCAGTGGTTTTTAATGACTGTGGGATGACTCCAGTTTCTAGGTTTCTTCTCCATAAAGTATTTAAGGCGCGTGATAAGGGTTTCTTGCAATTCTTGATGAATATCGAGTTTCATGACTCTGGACCTGGGGCAGAATGTATGGGCATGCAATCAATGGCTTCTTCGAAGTGGGGTTAGTTACATCAGAGATTAGGGAAATGTCTGCAACATTTTGCGTCATTTATTTGGGACATTAATCTTCAGGACGATTAGTGGTTCAGTGAACACTGAGTCGCACTGGGACTTTATTATTTCACGCATTTCTTTGGTGTCGTCGGTGTATGTCCCATCTCCTATAATCAAAGGCCCGATATGAGATGTTTTTGACATGGATTTTATGCACGAGAAGTAGTTTGGGATTTTCTTAGTTTCATTTATGGCTTTTAGATCCCTCTGTCTCTCCTCGACTCCGTATGTCTTCAGTTTGAGCTCAACTTTTCTCTTGCCGGTGTTACTTTTCATTCTTCAGAATCAGGTGCCTTTTGAGGAGCTGTTATTCGTCATCTTCGCCTATAGAAGGCACGCCTCTACCGTCTCAATCTGCAACTTCTCATTTATAAAGTTATGTGTCTGGAGCAAACTTCTAGTACCAATGAACTCATCCTCTCAAAATAATGATTTATCACATCTTTCCAGCATATTTCAGTAAGCTCACGATTTATTAACTCCTATACCTTTTATATACCTTTGAAGGGCTTCGAGAGTTTTCCTTCTCCCGCAGCCCGGCCATGGCCTTTGTGCATGCCTTATCAACCAGCCTGTTATTGCTAGCGACCAGTTGGCCCACACATCCCTCACAGCCTAGTTGATCTGACACTGGCTGGGATTTGGGAATAAAAAGTCTTTAGAAATCAGTCACAGGTGTATTAATTCCTCTCACGGCTTCCTCTTACCTCAGTTCCACTACCTCCTCCATGTTATCTCAGTTCCACTACCTCCTCCATGTTATCTCAGTTCCACTACATCCTCCATGTTACTTCAGTTCCACTACCTCCTCCGTGTTACCTCAGTTCCACTACCTCCTCCATGTTATCTCAGTTCCACTGCTTCCTCCATGTTACCTCAGTTCCACTACCTCCTCCACGTTATCTCAGTTCCACTACCTCCTCCACGTTATCTCAGTTCCACTACCTCCTCCACGTTATCTCAGTTCCACTACCTCCTCCACGTTATCTCAGTTCCACTACCTCCTCCACGTTATCTCAGTTCCACTACCTCCTCCACGTTATCTCAGTTCCACTAGCTAAAGATTTCCATCTTCACACGTGGCTTGTTCTGCATTATATATATATATATATATATATATATATATATATATATATATATATATATATATATATACTTCTCTAAGTCATAATACAATTAACACATCACAAACCCCAGGGCTCTAAACAATAAAGGGCAACCACTCTCTCACAGTGGTCTCCCAGCATGGGTTGGAACGGTTATGAGAGAGAGAGAGGGAGAGAAGAGAGGAGTAGAGGAGAGGTTGGAGAGCAGATGAGGAAGAAGGGGGAAGAGAGAGAGGGAGAGAAGAGAGAGAGAAAGAGAGAGAGAGAGAGAAGAGAGAAGAGAAGAGAGAGAGAAGAGAGGGCTGTGATGTCAGGAATGACCACTTCTATACTGACGGCTTACCTAGGCAACACGCTGGCGGGAAGTGAGAGGAAGGTGCAGAGAAAGGAAGAACAAGAAACAGTGGAGAGAAAGCAGGTAAACGATAGAAAGGCATAAAGAAGAAAAGTAAGGAAGTTTATTTAGATACAGGGACACGCAAGTACAATTATCACACCTAGTAACATATGTATAAATTACCTAAGATAACCCAGAAGCAGAGGGGAAGGAGGAAAATGAAAGGCGGAGAGAATAAAGAAAACGAGAGAAAGGTAAACAGGAAGGAAGAAGAAAGTGAACATATAAATAAAAATCTTTATCTCTTCTCACTCCGTTTTCTGTAGCAATATAAATAATTCTTGACTCCCGTTTTCTAACTTAACTCAGCCTCCTCGTCTTCCCGTTTTCTCCCATAATAAAAGTTACTTGTTCTAAGAGCTCTTCAGCTTGGTGTTCCTGACCCCGGTGTTACTGACCTTGGTGCTACTAACCCTGATGTTCATGACCCCGGTGTTACTGACCTTGGTGCTACTAACCCTGATGTTCCTGACCCCGGTGTTACTGACCTTGGTGCTACTAACCCTGATGTTCATGACCCCGGTGTTACTGACCTTGGTGCTACTAACCCTGGTGTTCCTGACCCCGGTGTTCCTAACCTTGGTGCTACTGACCCTGGTGTTCCTGACCCCGGTGTTACTGACCTTGGTGTTACTAACCCTGGTGTTCCTCCTCCTAGTGTTCCTGACCCCGGTGTTACTGACCTTGGTGCTACTAACCCTGGTGTTCCTGACCCCGGTGTTCCTAACCTTGGTGCTACTAACCCTGGTGTTCCTCCCCCTGGTGTTCCTGACCCCGGTGTTACTGACCTTGGTGCTACTGACCCTGGTGTTCCTCCCCTGGTGTTCCTGACCCCGGTGTTACTGACCTTGGTGCTACTAACCCTGGTGTTCCTCCCCTGGTGTTCCTGACCCTGGTGTTACTGACCTTGGTGCTACTAACCCTGGTGTTCCTCCCTGGTGTTCCTGACCCTGGTGTTACTGACCTGTGTTCCCTGGTGTTCCTGACCTGTACTGCCCCTTGGTGCTCACTACCCTGGTGTTCCTGACCCTGGTGTTACTGACCTTGGTGCTACTAACCCTGGTGTTCTCCCCTGGTGTTCCTGACCGTGTTACCTTGGTGCTACTAACCCTGGTGTTCCTCCCCTGGTGTTCCTGACCCTGGTGTTACTGACCTTGGTGCTACTAACCCTGGTGTTCCTCCCCCTGGTGTTCCTGACCCGGTGTTACTGACCTTGGTGCTACTAACCCTGGTGTTCCTCCCCCTGGTGTTCCTGACCCTGGTGTTTACTGACCTTGTGTGTTCCCTGACCCGGTGTTCCTTCACTCCCTGGTGTTCCTGACCCCGGTGTTACTGACCTTGGTGCTACTAACCCTGGTGTTCCTCCCCTGGTGTTCCGACCCGGTTACTGACCTTGGTGCTACTACCCTGGTGTTCCTCTCCTGGTGTTCCTGACCCGGTGTTACTGACCTTGGTGCTACTAACCCTGGTGTTCCTGACCCCGTGTTCCTAACCTTGGTGCTACTGACCCTGGTGTTCCTCCCCCTGGTGTTCCTGACCCCGGTGTTACTGACCTTGGTGCTACTAACCCTGGTGTTCCTGACCCCGGTGTTACTGACCTTGGTGCTACTAACCTGTGTTCCTCCGGTGTTCCTGACCCTGGTGTTACTGACCTTGGTGCTACTAACCCTGGTGTTCCTGACCCCGGTGTTCCTAACCTTGGTGCTAATCCTGGTGTTCCTCTCCCTGGTGTTCATGATCCCGGTGTTACTGACCTTGGTGCTACTAACCCTGGTGTTCCTGACCCCGGTGTTCCTAACCTTGGTGCTAATCCTGGTGTTCCTCTCCCTGGTGTTCCTGACCCCGGTGTTACTGACCTTGGTGCTACTAACCCTGGTGTTCCTCCCCCTGGTGTTCCTGACCCCGGTGTTACTGACCTTGGTGCTACTAACCCTGGTGTTCCTCCCCTGGTGTTCCTGATCCCCGGTGTTCTGACCTGTGCCAACCTTGGTGCTACACCCTGGTGTTCCTGACCCGGTGTTCCTGACCTTGGTGCTACTAACCCTGGTGTTCCTCAGCCTGGTGTTCCTCGGCCTGGTGTTCCTGACCTTGGTGCTACTAACCCTGGTGTTCCTGACCTTGGTGCTACTGACCAGGCCGCGGGAGCGTTGACCCCGAAACCCTCTCCAGGTATACCTGTTCCTGGGCTCAAGTGTCCTAGGATGTGAATAAACCTTTCCCAGGGCTCAGGTGTCCCGGGACGTGAATATACCTGTCCCAGGGCTCAGGTGTCCCGGGACGTGAATATACCTGTCCCAGGGCTCAGGTGTCCCGGGACGTGAATATACCTGTCCCAGGGCTCAGGTGTCCCGGGACGTGAATATACCTGTCCCAGGGCTCAGGTGTCCCGGGACGTGAATATACCTGTCTCCGGGCTCAGGTGTCCCGGGATATGAGTGAACAGCCACAGTCGACTCCATAAACAGCTGTACATCCACATAATTTCCTTCACAAAACAGTAAACACACACACACACGGGGCCAGGAGCTATGACTCGACCCCTGCAACCACAACTAGGTGAGTACACACACACACCTGAAGACCCTTTCCACCGGAACAACGTTTCGCTCTAATTGAAGCTTTAATCAAGCCATAAACTGATAAAAGCTTCACACAGAGTGAAGGTTTGTCCCAGTAAAAGTTAGTGTGTGGATGGTGCGTGGTGTCTAGAGCTGACAGAACACGCTATGTACTTGACAGAACACGCTATGTACTTGACAGAACACGCTATGTACTTGACAACACGCTATGTACTTACCAGCAACGATGAGGCCCAGCGTGCAGCCGTCCCTCTTGCTCAGCTGCACGCAGCTTACCCCCCGCACCTCCTCTGAAACAAAATAACACACAGCTTTGATATATATTTGAAGAGTTCCGAGAGTTATTCTCCTCCCAGAGCCCGGCCATGGTCCAGCCCGGCCATGGTCCAGCCCGGCCATGGTCCAGCCCGGCCATGGTCCAGGCAATCATGTGTAAATAACCACAAGATGGAGCAAATGACGCTCGCATCATGTAGATATCTTTATTACCCACAATGTTTGTCCCACACAGTAGATATCTTTATTACCCACAATGTTCGTCCCACACAGTAGATATCTTTATTACCCACAATATTTGTCCCACAGTAGATATCTTTATTACCCACAATGTTTGTCCCACACAGTAGATATCTTTATTACCCACAATGTTGTCCCACACAGTAGATATCTTTATTACCCACAATATTTGTCCCACACAGTAGATATCTTTATTACCCACAATGTTTGTCCCACACAGTAGATATCTTTATTACCCACAATGTTCGTCCCACACAGTAGATATCTTTATTACCCACAATGTTTGTCCCACACAGTAGATATCTTTATTACCCACAATGTTTGTCCCACACAGTAGATATCTTTATTACCCACAATGTTTGTCCCACACAGTAGATATCTTTATTACCCACAATATTTGTCCCACACAGTAGATATCTTTATTACCCACAATGTTCGTCCCACACAGTAGATATCTTTATTACCCACAATGTTTGTCCCACACAGTAGATATCTTTATTACCCACAATGTTCGTCCCACACAGTAGATATCTTTATTACCCACAATATTTGTCCCACACAGTAGATATCTTTATTACCCACAATATTTGTCCCACACAGTAGATATCTTTATTACCCACAATGTTCGTCCCACACAGTAGATATCTTTATTACCCACAATGTTTGTCCCACACAGTAGATATCTTTATTACCCACAATGTTTGTCCCACACAGTAGATATCTTTATTACCCACAATGTTCGTCCCACACAGTAGATATCTTTATTACCCACAATGTTTGTCCCACACAGTAGATATCTTTATTACCCACAATATTTGTCCCACACAGTAGATATCTTTATTACCCACAACGTTCGTCCCACACAGTAGATATCTTTATTACCCACAACGTTCGTCCCACACAGTAGATATCTTTATTACCCATAATGTTCGTCCCACACAGTACAGAAACTGTTATCACGGCTGCCATGATAAGTCCATTGTGTGGGCGAAACGTTTTGGTTAGTAGAGGTATCCACTTAGGTGTCATGTACAACAGACAGTAGTGAAGCAACATAATCCTCAAGCACACAATTTCAATAATAATGATTTACGAATGTACCCGAGTATGATACCTGAGAGATGTTTTCGTGGGGTCGACGCCCCCGTGATGCATCGATGCCTGATCAACCAAGCTATTACTGGTGGCTACACGCAGTCTAATGCGCAAACCATAGCCCGGGTGATCGGGAACTGGCGTGAGGAACTTATCGAGTTCCCTCTTGAAGACAGCTAAATGTTTGTTCCTAATCCCCCATATGAGTATGCACGATGAGAGGGCGCTGAAGAGTCGGTGACCTCTCATACTTATCAAGCTCTCTCTCTCATTGTATTTATGTCCCTGGCGGGAGGTTCATCTGTGGTGGCCCATGCTAATCTCCCTGTGGTGTATAAATATACCTAGTTGGATTAATATTATTGTAGCCAGCTGGCCCAGTGGTTAACGCACTGGCTTGGAGTCTTACTACTCACTCGCCATGGGTTCTAACCCCACCTGTAACCTGGTGTTTTGAAGTCGTGTTATTACGAGTTCGTGAGTCATCACTGCATTTAGCTTGTTTTCCGGTACAACCATAACCATGTCGTAATGGTCCAGCAACTGTGTAAGGCAGGAGCGACCTGGTTTAAAGCCATACTGACCTGGACTGTACAACTGTTGTGATTCCCTGTGACTGGTAATCTTGCTTCTCATCATACGTTCAAAGATTTTGGTAATGTGTGAAGTGAGCGATAATGATCTGTAGTTTTCTCGCCGTTGATTTAAAGGTGTAGCAAACCTCTCGAAACTTGTCACAGGTATACCACAGTGGCCATGAAACCTCCTAAAGTGACTCACTTTTAACCAATTTATTATTATTAATGTTACTACTAGTACTATTGTATTTAAAGGTTAAGCGCTAAGCCCGTAGGGTTTATACAACACCTAGGCAGTGTGAAGTAATGAGATGAGGACGGACACACTGAGTACTGTCATGGACGAGAAGCAGTATTTTGTACTCACCAGCAATATAACTGACGCGCTGCTGCTCGCGGAGTACACTCTTGTACTCAGGACCACCATTCTCCTCTGTGGAAAAATACAAGACAAAATCAGACAGTATTTAATTATATATAAAACATTCTTACAGACACACCCCATAACCCAACACCACAGCAATGTTGGGACAAGTGTGAGTGTTGCTGGACACAGCAGCCACACACCTCACAAGACACGTACTAAACCCACAACTATCCTCACAGTACATTTTTTTTTTTACCGTTCGTGACAAAACGCACGCTTGAAATATCATGCTGCGTCTCGCGCTGCCAGTCGTGAACATCCCATTTTTTTAATGTCATTAATGTCGGTAAATCATTGTTCACTCAGGATGAGTGACACTGTACAGTGTCACTCATCCTGTGAGTGACACTGTACAGTGTCACTCATCCTGTGAGTGACACTGTACAGTGTCACTCACAGTGTTCACTCAGGATGAGTGACACTGTACAGTGTCACTCACAGTGTTCACTCAGGATGAGTGACACTGTACAGTGTCACTCATCCTGTGAGTGAACATAACACCATAAAGACACGACATATCAGCTCAACGGGTCGAAACAGTCCCGTTATTTTTTATAGTTAGTTACAAAAATGATAGAAGAGATCAAGTTAGGTTAAGTAAAATTTAGGGCTTAAAGTATTCTAGGTGTTTATGTATAGGTGAAACTGAAGCCTTAATGACCCAGGTGGTGTAGACGGGTGTTAAAGCCAGCTGTCGGTACAGAGGAGCCATGTAACCCTCGTGTGTGTTTTGTGGAGCAGCACTTAGCACGCGACATGTGGCGCTCCTGACACAGTAACCAAAGTCGTGTCTAGCATAAACACACACGCCATCTACCCACTACACTATAATGTAACCTGAGAAGAACCTAACTTACACACAGTCAAGAAATTACAGAAAGTACAAAGGTTTGCAAAAAGAGTAGTGCCAAAGCTGAGGGGTTTGTCCTACGGGGAGAGGTTAAGGGAACTTAACCTAACAACAATGGAGGACAGGAGGGATAGGGGGACATAATAACAACATATAAAATACTGAGAGGTAGTGACAAGGTGGATAGGGACAATGTTTCAGAGATGTGACACAGCAACAAGGGGTCACAACTTGAAGTTGAAAACTCAGATGAGTCACATGGATGTTAGGAAGTACTTCTTCAGTCACAGAGTTGTCAGGAAGTGGAACAGTTTGGAGAGTGATGTAGTGGAGGTATGATCCATACATAGCTTTAAGAAGAGGGAGAGAGTGAATCTAGTAGCGACCAGTGAAGACGCGGGGCCAGGAGCTTTGATCGACCTCTGCAACTACAATTAGGTGAGCACACACACACACACAATACATAGCTTTAAAACGAGGTATGATAAAGCTCATGGAGCAGGGGGAGAAGGGACTCAGTAGTGGTCAGTGAAGAGGCGGGGCCAGGAGCTGAGTCTCGACCCCAGCAACCACAATTAAGTGAGTACAACTTTAGTATTTTTCCTTCTTCACCTATTTTTTTTTTTTTTGCATGCAATTTAAGAACTAAGAATGAACTCCAGCGTTTTCGTGATCTCTTAATCACGTTCTCAGTGAAGAAAAATGTATCTTCTTTTGTATCTTCTATTTTAGATGATAACTTACTGCTAGCTCAACACGCCGGAGAACAAACCGTTTTCGGTCTCCCTACAACATTACTCATGATATAAAAACCATGTTAGATGTATCATGGTTGGGTGAGGTTCTATGTCCAACTTAGCGTCTCTGTAAGTACTCTAATGTTCCTGGTTTGTACTCCTAATAACTCAGTTCATTTCGCGAGTCTAAACTTTTTTGCATCATTTCTATACGCTAATGTAAAATACGACGAAGCGCAGCAGTATAACTACGCCATAAAGTTAGTTAATACCACAGGTTGCAGACTGTGGCACTCACTAGGGTCACGTTGATTACTGCAGGCTGCTACAATACTACTGATTAATTACCTGTACTGTAACTAAGACCACAATGACATACACAACGTGGTCCCACGTGTCTTGATTCATGCATCATAACTGGTGTCACCACAGTAGTGGTGTGTGTGTTTGTTGAATTGCGTGCGGACAGCAGTAACGGCCTGTTTGATCAGGACTTGATCCAGCGAGAGGCATGGCCGAGCATTGGGCATCTGGGGGATATGGATTCGACCCCCCGGAACAACCTCCAGGTAGACTGACCTAGTGAATCCTCTCCAGATACCTGGAGAGGTTAAGTAGACAACTACGTTTCAGGATCCTTTTTAACATCTTGATGTAATCAGGACATAGTGACTTTTTTTTAAAGTATAAATAGGATAAAAATAACATGTGCACATTACAATAGGTACTCACACTGTAAGCGCCAACCATCCATTCATTTTATCTGCAAGAGTAATGACTTCCCATTTCGTTGAGCAGAAACGAAATTTATGAGGCATAAATGTGGACATATATCAGAGAAGATACTCAGAGACTGTCACCGACACTTTACATGCATCTCCTCTTCCTCTATATTAAAATGCAGAACGTAGAGTGTGCTGTATTTATAATTTAGATTTTGCTATATTTAAAAATATTAATTTAGATTTTAATTTAAAAATGCAATATTAGATTTTGCTCTATTTAAAATATAATTTAGATTTCGCTCGATTTAAAAATATAATTATATAATTTAGATTTCGTTCTATTTAAAATATAATTTTGCTCTATTTAAAAACATAATTTAGATTTTGCTCTATTTAAAAATAGCCGATCTTATATAAAATGAAAATCAGAGAATTTACGAAATGTACTGAATGCATCCGAATATTATTAAAATGTGTCTAAGTGATCATTTGTAACAGGAGTCAAGTTTCTTAAGTTGGAGAGTGTGTGAAATATCCAAGTGGTCAATCAGGTAAACCTGACTGCAACCTGGACACAAGTGGTCAATCAGGTAAACCTGACTGCAACCTGGACACAAAAATGTATAGAAAACAAAGAAGTCCATATTTTAACACTCCGGCTGTCTCCCACTGAGGGAGGATAATAGGATGACATAAAAAAAAGAGAGTAAGAGACAGATGGGATACAAGGAAAGTGTCATCAGTAAGAAAGAGGTTAAGGGTAAGATGAAGAGCAGGATGACAGAGGAACAAGGGGGCTTCAGGAAGAGCAGGATGACAGAGGAACAAGGGGGAAGATGACAGAGGACAAGCTTCAGGAAGAGCAGGATGACAGAGGAACAAGGGGGCTTCAGGAAGAGCAGGATGACAGAGGAACAAGGGGGCTTCAGGAAGAGCAGGATGACAGAGGAACAAGGGGGCTTCAGGAAGAGCAGGATGACAGAGGAACAAGGGGGCTTCAGGAAGAGCAGGGGACGTACACACCAAATATGTACATTGTAGAATATCAGTGAACAATATTTAGATAAAGGTAAGGAAGTTTCTCGTTGAATTTATGAAGTTAGAAAAGGTATATGTGATAAGGTAGACAGAGTAGCAATGTGGCAGGTGCTGCAAGTGTATAGAATAGGTGGTAAGTTACTTAAGCAGTTAAAGAGTTTTTATGAGGATAGTGAGGCTCAGGTTAGGCTGTGTAGGAGAGAGGGAGATTATTTTCCAGTAAAAGTAGGTCTTAAACAGAGCTTGTGTTTGTGTGTGTCACCATGTTTGTTTAACATATTTATAGATGGGGTTGTAAAAGAAGTGAATGCGAGGGTGTTGGCAATAAGTGTGGGATTAAAAAAATAAACAATCTAACATAAATAAAAGTGAAAATAGGAAAGAGAAAGGTGATGAGAGTAACAAACAAAATAGATAATGAAAAACTGGATACCATATTGGAAGGAGGGAATATGGAGGATGTGAATGTGTTCAGCTATCTGGGAGTGAACTTGTCGGCGGAAGGGTCTACGAAATCTATGAAAGACGAGGTGAACCATAGAATTGATGAGAAAAAGGTGAGTGGTGCATTGAGGTATCCGTGGAGATAAAGAACATTATCCATGGAGCCAAAAATGGGAATGTATCAAAGTACAGTGACACCAACACTCATATGGGTGTGAAGTATGGGTGGTGAATATTGCAGTGAGGAGCTTCGAGGCAGTGAAGATGTCGTGTCTGAGGGCAATGTTTGGCGTCAATATTATGCAGAGAATTTGTAGTTTGGAGATTAAGATGAGGTGCGGGGTTACTAAAAGTATTATCTACCCAGACGGCTGAGGAGGGGTTATTGAGGGGGTTTGGACATTCAGACTGGCTGGGGCAACATAGGATGACTTGGAGGGTGCATAAATCTGTAGTGGATGGAAAGAGGGGTAGGGGTCGCCCGAGGAAAGATTGAAGGGAGGGGGTAAAAGAGGTCTTGTATGCAAGGAGCTTGGACATCCAACAGGTGTGTGGGAGCATGTTAGATAGGAGTGGAGCCAAGTGGTTTTTATGACTTGACGTACTACTGGAGTGTGAGCAAAGTGACATTTATGAAGGAATTCGGGGAAACTGGTCAGCCAAACTTTGAGTCCTGGAGGTGGAAAGTAGAGTGTTTGCACTCTGGAGGAGGGGTGAGGATATTGTAGTGCGGAGGGGCATCTAAACTATGATGTCGGTGCGCCTCTGGCAAGACGGTGATGGCATGAGTCATGGCGAAAGTTTTTTCTTCCTCTTCTTCGGGTCACCCTACCTCGGTGGGAGATATATATGGCTATAGATGGATGAAAAGAACTAGCTTTAGGCCTCTCACACTTCAGTGTCTCGTCAGGATCAATGCTAAGCTGCAACAGGCAGGGAGAGAGGTAAATACTGAGAGCAATGACTCACGAAATCGTAATGACACGATTGCAAACAAACCATAGCACGGGCGGGGTTAGAACCCGCGATCAGAGAGTCATGATGACGGCTTTGAGGGGACTTGAGCTAGAGCTAGTCACGGTTAGGTTAGGAATGTCCGCCCCCACACTGCCTCTCACCCTCTATGTTGTATATTGACATCTTTATGTATGTTTCATGTTGACTTCTTTAAGTATGTTTCATGTTGACTTCTTTAAGTATGTTTCATGTTGACTTCTTTAAGTATGTTTCATGTTGACTTCTTTAAGTATGTTTCATGTTGACTTCTTTAAGTATGTTTCATGTTGACTTCTTTAAGTATGTTTCATGTTGACTTCTTTAAGTATGTTTCATGTTGAAACATACTTAAATATTAATATTAATTTAAATATTAATATTAATTCGTAATAAAACAAAAGCAAGCAACAATAATAACATAAGACTATACAAAAAAAACAGAAATAAAGAAAAACAAAAGAAAAACGTGAAAACTTTACTGATAATGGTATTTTCTTCTCACGAAATACCTGGGAAGCTTTCTCCTGCACGAGGGAGACACACCCCGTGTGCCTGCAGGTGTGCAGACTCCATACACAGCTTTACGAACTGGCACAACAAATGAGTCTACCAGCAAACCAAATCAAGAGGCGGGGGAGCCAGGAGCTGAGACTCAACCCCTGCTGTCACCTACACAAAAAAGTAAGTACAAATTGGTAAATTCGCCTACTCTACCAGGCTGGTGCTGGGCGGCGCCAGACTCCAATACCTCCCCCCCACCTTCAGTCCTGGGCACGCATACCCAATCATCGGGTTGACCTCCGACCCGTACCCTCGACACCCACAAAACGATACCCACCATCGCTCAGTTTAAAGCCAAGAACGATAGCCATAACGACTCGAGATTAAGCCAAGACGATCACCGTGAATATTACAAGAGACAATTAACCTCACGATAACCTGTTAATGACTCTGTAAGATGTGTGAACTTTGTGACCTGTGTTGCCCAGCCTGGGCACAACTTGACAGCTGTGAGGGTACGGTTCACTGGTTTTGACAAGTGTGAGGATGTACTGTTCACCAGTTGACAGGTGTGTGGGAGGTATTGTTCACCAGTGTTGACAGGTGTGTGGGAGGTATTGTTCACCAGTTGACAGGTGTGAGGGAGGTATTGTTCACCAGTTGACAGGTGTGAGGGAGGTATTGTTCACCAGTGTTGACAGGTGTGAGGGAGGTATTGTTCACCAGTGTTGACAGGTGTGAGTTAGGTATTGTTCACCAGTGTTGACAGGTGTGAGTTAGGTATTGTTCACCACTGTTGACAGGTGTGAGGGAGGTATTGTTCACTAGTGTTGACAGGTGTGAGGGAGGTATTGTTCACTAGTGTTGACAGGTGTGAGGGAGGTATTGTTCACCAGTGTTGACAGGTGTGAGGGAGGTATTGTTCACCAGTGTTGACAGGTGTGAGGGAGGTATTGTTCACCAGTGTTGACAGGTGTGAGGTAGGTATTGTTCACTAGTGTTGACAGGTGTGAAGGAGGTATTGTTCACTAGTGTTGACAGGTGTGAGGGAGGAATTGTTCACCAGTGTTGACAGGTGTGGTGTGAGGGAGGTATTGTTCACCAGTGTTGACAGGTGTGAGGGAGGTATTGTTCACCAGTGTTGACAGGTGTGAGGGAGGTATTATTCACCAGTGTTGACAGGTGTGAGGGAGGTATTGTTCACCAGTGTTGACAGGTGTGAGGGAGGTATTGTTCACCAGTGTTGACAGGTGTGAGGGAGGTATTGTTCACTAGTGTTGACAGGTGTGAGGGAGGTATTGTTCACTAGTGTTGACATGTGTGAGGGAGGTATTGTTCACCAGTGTTGACAGGTGTGAGGGAGGTATTGTTCACCAGTGTTGACAGAGGAACAATAATAGCGATAGATGGTAGCTTAACATACACATTATTATTATTATTATTATTATTATTATTATTATTATTATTATTATTATCATCATCATCATCATCATCATCATCATCATCATCAGCGGAGAGCACTAAACTTCAAGATATCTTTTGTCTTAGCTTGACGTCAAAGAGAATTTCATTTCGGTGGTTCAGCTCTGGAACGATATCGTTCCAGAGTATGGAACTGAACTCTTCTCCAGGCTGAGGGACTGACCACCTCAAATACTTTTTCTCCAAGGTTGATGGACTGATTACATCATCTTTATTTCATTTCTACTGTTCCCTTTGTATCTGACTGAAGAAGTCTACTGTGTGGGCGAAACGTTTCATCAATAAAGATACCCAATTGTTGTACATGTGTCTTAATCTTCACCTTGTTCAGTATTTTATTCCATTTTCAGCAAGACCAGATTTCCTAGATCGGTAAGAAAATATAACATGATTTAAATCTATTGAGAAATATTAAGAAAATACTCTGGCGATCTTACTAGACGTCAAAACATTTATCAGGATTCCTTTTTAATACTTACAAGAGAGACAATGTCTGCCTCGCTGTCTACCAACCAACTAGCTGTTGTATCTATGTGCAATATGACCTGGTGTGAACACGTGCGCTGGTCACGTGCACTGGTTCACATGTGTGAGAAAGGGGGGGAGGTAATCCCCACCCTCATGACCCTAGCGTCACGCCTGACCCCTCGCGGCTTGGGGTCACATGAAGCAGGATGTGTGTGTTAAGGGCCGGAGAGATCGTCCTAGGATCCTTGCTGGACTATGCCAGGACACCCTCCACCCCCCATTTCTAGACACCTAACTTGATAATACTAGTCATTATTATTATTATTATTATTATTATTATTATTCAGAAACAGCAGCAACAACAGATTCAAGGATTACATTTAGATTTTGCTAGTACATTGTGCACCCAATATATATCCTGCGGACGGTAGCGCAAGAACATATGGATACACAAAAGGCCTAGGATTAACAGCAGTACATCTGGATTTATATCTATAGTCGTCTTATCTGTTGCAAGCAAATTTAGGATACTTGCTTAATACGCTGGTATCCTATTTCCATTAATACAATACCTTAACACATGTCATGGGTTATTTTACTATGTCTGTCTTCCTCAATAAGTGGACAATGAAGGACACAGTTCAAGAAAGTGACCATATGGCTGACCACAGACTTTGCATTTAGTTTGATCATCTTGTGTCTCTGTCAAACTGCTAATAAAACACTGAAGAAAAGACAAACGTTGCAGAACAAAATTATAATGGGATAGCGTTTTGCTCTGTGTAGAGCCGACTTGATAAAGCTCTATACAAAGTGAAGCGTTGTGGCAATACCAGATGTTTCTAAACCGTACCTTTCCTTCACTGTGGTGGGCAGTACGTCTTGCGGATACAAGTTAATGAAACACAATGTGAAGATAACTTGAGTACTGTGCTTGCCACCAGTGTGAAGTCCAGGCACCACTACACGACTGTTGACAATACCGTTAATACATGATAAAGACAGATGATAAAGACAGGGCAAAATCCAGCGTTAGCGAGATAAAAAGCTCAGTACCCCAAGGCACGGTCCTGGAGCCTTTACTGTTTCTGAAAATCACAGCAGACAGATAAAAACACTCACCTAAGTTTCGTACCATCACGTGCGTTTGATACCTAAATAAACATGAAGATATACGCCGAGTCTTCAAGTTGGCAGAGAACATCATGGCGTTTAATGGTGACAAGTTCAAACTTCTCTGATATGAATAAAACGAAGAACTCAAAAGGGGCACTTTATATAAAACGCAAGATTATCAAATAGAAAGAAAAGAACACGTGAAAGACCTGGGAGTAGTTATATCAGGTTACCTTTCTATCAGAGAACACAACGTGGCAAATTTCAAAAAAGCCAAGAAAATGACAAAGTGGATAATGAGATCTTTCAAAATAAGGGAAATGATGACTTACTGGAGAGCAGGACAGAGAGATGCATGATAATATATACGTAGAAAGTACACGAGTGCCTGTTCCTAAATCTGCACGTTGCCACAACAAACTGGAGTGTGAGAAATGGGAGAAAATTCTAAATAAACGTAATGAAAGGCAGGGACGCCGTGGGTACAATATAAGAACATTGTATCAACATCCGTGACCCTAGGGTTTTTTAGCAGTTACCAGAAGACATCAGAAACACTGCTGGAACAGGTGTAAAAGTCTTCAAGTGCCAGATCAACCAGATCAACAGCCTGGTTGACCAGCCAAGCACTAGACAAGCCTGGCCCAGGGCAGGGTTGCGGGAGTAAGAAAACTCTCGAAACCCTTCAAAGGTACGTGTGTGCCGAGGTCTGCCAAATTAAACCACTGCAGCAACCCTCCGTGATCATCCTTGTTTACAGACCATAAAACTGCGGTTTATTATCAAGTTTTATTACAGCAGCTATCACGGTCACTTAGTGAGAGAGAGAGAGAGAGAGAGAGAGAGAGAGAGAGAGAGAGAGAGAGAGAGAGAGAGAGAGAGAGGGGGTAGGGGAGAGGAAGGGATCAAACAAGAAGACTGACGGAGCGTGATAGGGCATTTGTTCTGTAAGATGATGACATTAAAACATGCACTGTGAGATACACTGCAATACCACACCACGGATATCTTCCTCCCTAGCATTAATGTGATGCAACCTACGTCCCCAGATATATATATATATATATATATATATATATATATATATATATATATATATATATATATATATATATATATATATATACATATATATATATATATATGTATAATATCACAGTAAGCAGATATGACAATAAGCAAAATAAAGAGTGAAAAAAATAGTGAAATTCCAAGCGCTTTTGTGATTTCTCACATCATAGAGGAAAAGTAAACATAATAAAACAAGAGTGAACGTGGGAGTGTATTCAAGGTTTAGTTAAGTCACATTAAATTTTTTTTTAAAGAATGACATGTCAGCCACAGTTTGAAATCCTCACAAATTCTATTCACTGTAAATAACAAAAAAAAAAAAGGCACAATACCGGTCCAAGTCGGACCAAAACGTCGTCGTAAGCTCCTCTCTTTTTTATATGTGCGGGTTGTGTGTGTATTCTATTCACTGTAATCTAATTTATGCATCGCAGAACTTATATTCACTGTAATCTAATTTATGCATCGCAGAACTTATATTCATATTGAAATCAAATACTATTTTTATGAAGCTTGATTCAATTTCTCTCAACCATAGACCAGCTTGATACAACCTTCTTGACCTCTTCAAAATTTTAACTGGGTGGTTAAAATCTCACACATGAATAAGAAGAGCATTAGACTCTTGTCCAGTTCTAATGATATATTTATGTTGTTGTAATCTTAGTTCCAGAGTTTTCCCAGTTTGACCGTAATAAACTTTATTGCATTTACCCCCAGGGAATCTTAAAGAGACTCGGCCATCAGCATTTTTGAGGGGTTTCTTAATCAAATATTCTTTTACTGTAACAAAATTTCTAAATACAACTTTGATTTTGAAATTCTTAATTGGTGAAGGTATATCATGAATAGTTCCATGGTTAGGTAGAACCAACATATTCTTGGGTGACTGTGTTTTTTTTTTCCTTTTGGAATTGTAAAATGTACCTTTGTTAATTTTAAAAGATTTGTCAATTTCTTTTTTTTGGGGAGGGATATTTTCAATCATATGCTACCTCATAAATCTTCATTATTTTCTCATCTATGAACTCTGGCCTGCACATGCGCAGAGCTCTCAAGAACACGGAGAAGAATACATAACATTTAACTCTGTCATGATGTGAATAATGATACAACTTACATGTGACCTGGCTAAGTCTTCACTACACTCCCACATTCAGCTAGTATGGTCATACGTGAGGTCATATTTCAGTTTGATAAGTCTCCTGTCCTATTATTTTTACTATTGCTTGATAATGTGATAAATCACGAAAGCGCTTGGAATTTCTTTATTTTTTCACTGGTTATTTTGCATATATACTCTCTTTACTAGAACCTTCAAAACAAGTGATGCCAAGCCATTGATGATACACTTTAAATCACTTGTTCTCTCTAGGCTAAAATATTGCTGTACTTTTGGCGACGTTTCGGCCCGTGTCTAGTTATTGGTAAAAGTATGACCGAAACGTCGTTATAAGTTTCGTCTCCTACTTGCGATTTATTTACGTACTGTTCCAGTCACAGTATTGTGCCTTTTTATCCGATACAATATTCTCTTATCGTGCCAACAGAGAACAAGTTACTTAAAGAGGATCATCACTGGCTTGATTTATCTATCATTCTCCTGGCAGATGTGATAATGACACTGTTGTGATCTTTGAAGGCGAGATCCTCTTCACATTATCCCTCATATGTCCTCTACATTAGAGCTTTGCTCTGTGTGATTATAATTTTTTGTACTCCTTTCTGTTGTATTTCTTTGAAACATATTTCCCCCATTATAAAGTTTTTATACCCATGATTGTATAGTAAAATATATATATTGAAGAGGTTGACATAGACAAACACCAGACTATGTACAATAATTTATAATTATATTATTAAGGAATATAACAAGACAACGAGGTTGCAGAGAGGAAGAGAGAGGTGTTATTAAGGACCCTCTCTGACTACTAGTTACAGTAGTGCTAAGATGTCATGAGAGAGAGTGCCACTTAGTACTCTACATCTTGAAGACATTAGCTCTCCTGCATGTACTTCGTCAACAAGATTACGAGCTTAGCGTTTTTTTGTGAATTAAATGATAATGATATCTGTGTTCGCTCTCTCTCTCTCTCTCTCTTATATATATATATATATATGTATATATATATATATATATATATATATATATATATATATATATATATATATATATATATATATATATATATATATATATAATATTGTTGTAACACTTGTTATTTTGTGATTTCTATTATTATTCTACATACTTATATCATCTTTTCAATGTTCGTCACTGTTCCCTGCTGATCTATGTTATGCACACATAAGTAGCTTCCTAAAGTCAGTTCCTGACCAGCCGGACTGTGCTTGGTGTGTTGGACTCCGTGCGACGGGCAGCAGTAACCGCCTGGTTGATCAGGCCTTCATCCATCGGGAGGTCTGGTCATGGGTCGGGCCACAGGGGGCGCTGACCCCCGGCACACTCCTCAGGTAGACACAGGTACGCAACACACACACATCCGGTGCACCTCTCGTTCCTCGCCTTTTCTCTCGTACTTCTCCAGTTTTTTCTCCTTGCGATCTATCAGCATACACATATACCACGCAGAAAGTGTGGGCACACACGAGGGTATACGTACATACGTGTGCGCACAAGCGAGGATACACGTACACGCGTGTGTGCACATGCTAGTATACACTGCCATCAGCAGTGTGAACCACCCTGCTACCAGCAGTGTGAACCACCCTGCTACCAGCAGTGTGAACCACCCTGCTACCAGCAGTGTGAACCACCCTGCTACCAGCAGTGTGAACCACCCTGCTACCAGCAGTGTGAACCACCCTGCTACCAGCAGTGTGAACCACCCTGCTACCAGCAGTGTGAACCACCCTGCTACCAGCAGTGTGAACCACCCTGCTACCAGCAGTGTGAACCACCCTGCTACCAGCAGTGTGAACCACCCTGCTACCAGCAGTGTGAACCAGGCTGTGATGAATACCTGGTCTGGCGGACTGCCAACAGCAACAGCCTGATCGACCATCTATATCTATAACTCACTATAACACGAACGCAGATAAACACATTTACGGAGAAACCCGTAATGTACACAGTGACTGATGTTGTAGTGGCCAGGCTGAGGCTTGGTTACAAGTACTTCTGGCAGTCTGGTACATACGGTCGTTGATCACACTAAATGAAGACCATGTGATCAGCCTTATGGTCACTCTCTTGACTGTCCACTTATTGTGGAATATAGACGAAAACAGTATAACTTATCTTATTAATTTAAGCATTTTAAAAAATATATTAATTTAAGCATTTTAAAAAATATATCTTAAAATTGCTTGTAAAGGATGAAACTGTAACTATATTTACGGATTTACTACTGTAAATAAAAAAGTTCTTATAACATTCATGACTGATATGTAATTTATTTTAATCATATATTGAGAAGAGCAGAAGCAACAAGAATACATACACATACATTTATACTTCTGGTTACATTAATCTTAGGCAGTAGCGTTAAAATAACACATCACCAGTTGCCAGAAAGTAAAGTGAATTTCCGGAGAAAGATTACTTTCTACAAGGTGATCCCACATCAAGGCGCCCTCCCGCATCCCCATCAACACACAAATAAGGTAATGAACAAATTCTCCTGCAACATTTTCAGAGCCAAGCTGAGAGAAATTTTAAGACACCACAACCAGAGAGCAATTCCAAGAGGATCAGGTATTGTGTGTGGAACGTGAGGGGCGCCGCCCTACAACACACATCGATGGCCCAGGCAGCCCAGGGAGGCTAGGATACCAACCTACTTCACGACAACCATCAGAGTCGTGGATGGAGGAGATTACCAGCCAGCTGAAGACTGGCGACGTTACGAGCATTGAGATGGGGAGGGAGAGGGGGCCCCCCAAGTTGGAACGTGTCTAGACAAACACGGTGAGTTACTGATAGCGCAGATACCGACTAGCTGAGAACACATCAGAACACAGGTTACACACTCAGATGGTAAAGTTACCAAGGTGCTGCTAGGAGAGTGCAAGGCCAGGTTATAAATGCAAGTACTCACCTAGTTGTCTTTGTGAGGGAAGACACATCTACTGTGTTTATGGTTTCAAAAGCTCTATCGTACCTGTTCTTGAAGTTCTGTATGAAGTTTGCCCCCACCACAACCTCGTTTAGCTCATTTAGTTCCTCTATAACTAGTACACTGAATAAATAAGGCCGGTATAGCTCATCTGAGTCATTAGTTTCTACCCATCCCCCGTCTCTTCCACGATTTGTTCCTTCATGATACATTCTAAATTTATGTTAGAACTGTGGACGTTATAACTTCATCCTTCCCTTCTCTTGTTCTGTTCCTTTAGTCTCTCCTCTATTATTACTATTGTTAATATTATTATTATGTGTTATTATTATTTCAGGCGCTAAACCCGAAAGGGTTATACAATGCTGCAAATCTTTCCTCACAATTCATTCTTCAGTCTCGGGACTAGTTTCGTTGCAAACTTTTGGACCTATCTTAATTTCGTCAGGTTAAGGCACTGACTTCAATGACTTCTTAGCATAGACTATTATATATATATATATATATATATATATATATATATATATATATATATATATATCCCTGAAAGCTTCACTGTTTACGTTCCTGAACGCTGTTCTAAAATTTGCTAGCTTCTCTAATACCACTAAACAATATGGTTTATGTGCACTCTGGTGATACACGTAGAGTGATGCTGACTCCCAGATTCTTATCTGCTATTTACAAATTTCCACTCCCTTCTCCAAAATTGCATTCTATCTCAGGTTTGCCTTCTTCAGATCTTGTTTTCATGATTATATATATGTTGGGGTTGAACCCTATTAGCCACTTGCCAGACTACTTTAGCCGGTCCGGGTTCCCCTGGAGCCTTTCTCTGTCATTTCATGTTATCCTTCTTCTTATCAGATTTATTTCAGCAAAGACTAACACACAAGACTCTGACCGCTGGGAGATCATTACGTAAATTACGAACAGAGGCCCCAGTACTGATTCTTGAGAGATTCCACTCCTTACACACCGCTCGTGAGTGCAGATGGCGAGTGCAGATGAGAGTGCAGGTGGCGAAGGAATACACAGGAATCTTCATTGATCTACGCAAAGCTTTTGATACAGTCGATCATGATTTACTGCTTATAAAACTAGCACACTATGGTATAAGAGGGCACTCGCTCAACTACATAAAGTCATACCTCAGTAACAGAAGCCAATACGTGTACACAAATGGAGCGAACTCTTCCACACAGCAAATTACAGTCGGAGTCCCTCAAGGAAGTGTACTGGGTCCACTCTTATTCCTCATTTACATCAATGACCTACCTAATGCATCACAACTACTCAAACCCATATTATTTGCTGATGACACAACATATGTCTTCTCTCACCCAAATCCAGTCATACTGGCCAACACTGTTAATGCAGAATTACAGAAAATATCTACATGGATGACGACTAATAAACTTACTCTAAATACTGACAAGACCTACTTTATACAGTTTGGAAACAGTTACAAATGTTTCACTTAACATAACACTAAACGGTTCACCCATCACAAGACTCACAGGGAAAATTCCTAGGAATCCACATTGACAGTAGCCTTAAATTCCAAACACACATAAAACAAATTTCCAAGAAAATCTCTAAGACAGTAGGCATATTATCTAAGATACGCTACTATGTGCCTCAATCAGCTCTCCTTGCACTATATCACTCGCTCATTTACCCTTATCTCACGTATGGAATCTGTGCATGGGGATCAACAACATTAAATCACCTTAGACCACTCATAACCCAGCAAAAGGCTGCAGTCAGAATGATAACAAATTCCCACTCTAGACAGCATACTCCACCAATATTCAAAAGCCTAAAACTACTCACCTTAAAGAACATTCACACTTATTCTTGTGCCTACTACATACATAGAACTCTACATTCTAATATAAACCCTCCGCTAAAAATTCTCCTCACCAACTTTAATAGGACCCATGACCATAACACAAGATACAGATCACTTTTTGATGTACCCCGTGTCCACAGCAACCTATGTAAGAATTCTATGCACATAAAGGGCCCCAGAATCTGGAACTCATTACCAGGAAATGCTAAAATAACCTAGTCTGAAAATCAATTTAAGACTCTTCTCAAAAACCACCTACTCACCCTAAACTAAATACTCATACTGTAAATTGCCTTCAAAAATGCTCAAAGTTATTTTCCTATAAAATAATTTCAATTTTTACAATTATGTTACCACCTAATCACCCTAAACTAAATACTCAAACTGTAAATTACTCTCAAAATGCTCAATGTTATTTTCATTAAGATAATTTAATTTTTACTATTATGTTCCATCCTACTAAACACTAGTTATGATGTCTATCATCATTTTGTAATGAACAATGTATTATCATCATATCATAATCTGAACGATCTACCAATTCAAACTCACTCAATTACTCCAATATTATGTTCATAGTCTATAAGCCATTAGATTAAGCTGTCCCTATGCCAAGGCATGCCAGAGGCTCTCCTTGCACCTCAATTTATGATTGTAATGTAAACCCATGTACACGAGCAAAGAAATAAAATTGTATTTGTATTTGTATTTGTATAGGTAGTGCGGCATTTGGGCGGTGAAGATTCGCAGATGTAGGTGGCGAGATTGTTTGCCTCTGTAGCACCACCACCTGTGATATATCCGTGACCGTTTCAAAAATACTAGCCGAGTCCAGTATTTTTGTCTGTCTGCTATGACGATGAGTAGCAGAAAAGAAGCCTGGACCGCCCATTGAGAATCCTACCTGAAGGGTGTTCCGAGGGTCAACGCCCCGCAGCCCAGTCCTTAACCACGCCTTCAGATGGATTAGGGCCTGATAAACCAGGCTTTTTCTGGTGGCCGCATGTAGTCCAACGTACGAACCAAAGCCCGGCTGATCGGGTACTGACTTTAGGTATCTGTCCAGTTCCCTCTTGAAGGCAACTAGGGGTCTATTGGTAATTCCCCTTATGCCTGGTGGGAGACTGTTGAACAGTCTTGAGCCCCAGACACTTATGTTTTATCTTATTGTACTAATGGCACCCCTACTTTTCACTGGGGGTATATTGCACACTCTGCCCAGTCTTTTGCTTTCGTAGAGAGTGATTTGTGTGTGCAGACTTGGGACCATTCCTTCTAGGATTTTAAAGGTATATATTATGATGTATCTCTCTCGCCTGCGCTCCAGTGAGTACAGATATAGTGATTCCAAACGTTCCCAGTAATTAAGGTGTTTGACGAAACTTATATGTGCAGCCAGCATTAAGTGTGAGAGTGCACGATGCAGGTGTGCTGGTCCGAGACCGTGCTGCGCTAGTGATGACGGTCTGAAGCAAGAGGTAAACAAGTGGCAGACAGTAAGTGCCAGCACAGTGCCAAACAACACCTGGCACTGCCTCACACTTATGGTGTGAGGCAGTGCCAGGTAAACAACTGACTGTGTCACCCTCCATAAATAACAGAATCTACCCCTACTCTTTTTTTTATTTTTTTCTATTATTATTATCCAGGTCTAAGACTGGGCAGCGGGGGGCGTTGACCCCAGGAAAAACTTTTGGGTGTGAGGGAATGATGGGTAATAGGTTTGATCACAGGTAAGGGAGGGTAACTTCAAGTCCTCGAATCAAGAGCCTCTCATATGTAACAAGAATTACCCTCCCCCACACACACACACTAATAATACACTCGCGACCTCTATAACACACCTTTACTATCACTAATGAATTTATAAATCACCTTTACTATCCATGACTTTAATAATATATCCTGTGATCCACAATTGTTTGCTTGGATTTCGTCCCAGAGATAACAAACACCCAGACACTAATTAAAGCCTAATTAAAAAGCTATATAAATTAAAAATATTTAAACATACACCAATAAAAAGCCTAATTAAAAAATATAATTAAAAATAGACACTGATAAAACACTTCCTTAAAGACACGAACAAGAACACTTACCAAAAGACACGAAAAAGACTAACTACAAGGTCTGAGGTAAAGGGGAAAGAGGGTAATAAAAACATAAAAACAAAAGAGACAATATTTGAGAGTGGCGCACAAGAACACACGTATTGTACGTGTTTATGACCAACCACAACCCAAGTGCTCATACTACTATATAATAAATAAATAAATAAATAAATAAATAAATGGTCAGAGTAATACCATGGGTGATGGTAATAAAATACTGGATGGTAGACGTGGAACTGGATGGTAGACGTGGAACTGGATGGTAGACATGGAACTGGATGGTTGACGTGGAACTGGATGGTAGACGTGGAACTGGATGGTAGACATGGAAATGGATGGTAGACGTGGAACTGGATGGTAGACGTGGAACTGGATGGTAGACATGGAAATGGATGGTAGACGTGGAACTGGATGGTAGACGTGGAACTGGATGGTAGACGTGGAACTGAATGGTAGACGTGGAACTGGATGGTAGACGTGGAACTGAATGGTAGACGTGGAACTGGATGGTAGACGTGGAACTGGATGGTAGACGTGGAACTGGATGGTAGACGTGGAACTGGATGGTAGACGTGGAACTGGATGGTAGACGTGGAACTGGATGGTAGACATGGAAATGGATGGTAGACGTGGAACTGGATGGTAGACGTGGAACTGGATGGTAGACGTGGAACTGGATGGTAGACGTGGAACTGGATGGTAGACGTGGAACTGGATGGTAGACGTGGAAATGGATGGTAGACGTGGAACTGGATGGTAGACGTGGAACTGGATGGTAGACGTGGAACTGGATGGTAGACGAGGAACTGGATGGTAGACGTGGAACTGGATGGTAGACGTGGAACTGGATGGTAGAAGTGGAACTGGATGGTAGAAGTGGAACTGGATGGTAGACGTGGAACTGGATGGTAGACGTGGAACTGGATGGTAGACGTGGAACTGGATGGTAGACGTGGAACTGGATGGTAGACGTGGAACTGGATGGTAGAAGTGGAACTGAATGGTAGAAGTGGAACTGGATGGTAGACGTGGAACTGGATGGTAGACGTGGAACTGGATGGTAGACGTGGAACTGGATGGAAGACGTGGGCAACAACTACCTCTACTAAATTAGTGTTGTCACTTTCAAGCCTGCTCCTGGACTAGACTAGGCTAGGCTAGACTCGTCAGAGGTATATCAAAGGATGGATGATACAAGTCTCTTGAATCGTAGCAAACGATTCGTTCGTTACCCACCACGTGCTGGGTGACTCACCACCACCTTCCTCCACACATATGTAAGTGCTACTCACCCTCCACACATACGTAAGTGCTACTCACCCTCCACACATACGTAAGTGCTACTCACCCTACACACATACGTAAGTGCTACTCACCCTCCACACATACGTAAGTGCTACTCACCCTCCACACATACGTAAGTGCTACTCACCCTCCACACATACGTAAGTGCTACTCACCCTCCACACATACGTAAGTGCTACTCACCCTCCACACATACGAAGTGCTACTCACCCTCCACACATACGTAAGTGCTACTCACCCTCCACACATACGTAAGTGCTACTCACCCTCCACACATACGTAAGTGCTACTCACCCTCCACACATAAGATGGCCATATTTATGCCCTAACTCGGATTTACAAGCGTGGGAACTCCTTTGAAAAGCCTCCCGACTCTCCTAACTCATACCTGGACTCTCCTGACAAGATCATGTACTGTGCTTCCCACCGTTCAGTACTCTCCTGAGTACTGTGCTTCCCATCGACGAGTACTCTGACAAGAATATTCGATCGCTGCGCGATCCCAGGAAGGTATTCCCGTGTTCTATATCCCCAGTCATATGTATCTCAATGCACGCGATTGGAATAGTGCAGAGTGCGGCATCAGTTGATAATGCCATTAAATATTAGTGTTGAAGGTTTGAAGGGAATCAGAAGAGGTATTCACCAGTAATCTTAAGGAAACTAATATCCAATTTTTTTCAATAAAAATGGTGAAGTATGGCATTACACAGCCCAAATCTAATTCAAGCCTTTCAAAGAGACCAAAAAGACCAATATCCAAAGTAACTTAGTTTTATGTAGGCTTTGTGTACGTAACACACAAATGTTTAACAATGGTCTTGAGGTCCCATTGATGTTATAAACACATATAAGAATACTGACGTGATTTGACCTGTGACTTATTTCTGATAGGAAGAAACATTCTCCAATTATTTCACAAAAACCATATTAATAAAACTGGCACATGATAACTTACACAACCTGACATCAAGTGATTGTTTACCTTGAGGACAACACATTAGTACTGAAAGTTAAAGCTGACCAGAAGATGCATTATTTTAGCT
Source organism: Cherax destructor (assembly GCA_009830355.1). NCBI lineage: Eukaryota > Metazoa > Arthropoda > Malacostraca > Decapoda > Parastacidae > Cherax > Cherax destructor. The sequence goes on from WNWK01008963.1 coordinate 42,668, forward strand.
GTGCCTACACAGCCTAAATCCATGTAACGATTCATCCATTTCATACGATATATGAATCACTGCAGACTGATGCCTTCAGGAATCTCAACAAAAGTCCCTGCGAGTTCTTTGCATAATAGTTTCCAATCCCATCTTGGAGCAAGAAGCACCCATATGGAACACACCTGAAAAACCATGTTGAGAAACTGCACAAGTATGGTATGAAGCTTTGTCCAGAGCTAAAGTTTGTGAGCTACGGAGAGAGACAAATGGAACTGAATCTAACGACACTGGACGACAGAAGAACCAGGGAAGATATGATAACAACGTACAAAATACTAAAGACGAACTGGCAGGGTAGACATAGACAAGCTGTATATTTCGATCTCCAACTCGGGGTCCACGTCAGCAAAATGTATACTTTTGATGAGTTTCGAGTCTTACTACTCTCGGAGCCCGGCCTTGGGCCAGCCTCGTCTGTATAAGTGAAAGAACAGACAGTTATAAAACGTAGCAGGTCAAGTGATGGTAAAACTCAGCATTATGACAAAGAGCAGAGAGCTTCTAGACAGAGTTAAGCCTACTAGTACCATCTATAAAATTCAAGGTTGAATGGAAGGCTAATAACTTTAATTCCTAGATGGTCTAATCATCATCAACAGTCAATGATAGGAATTCATAGTATAGAGGTAGGTTAGGTAAGGTTTGTCAGGAAACGGGGCAAGTGTTTCCTGACGCGAGTCTTAGTCATATGATGACCCGCCGTTGGAGCTTTTGGTCATCTGACCGAGGCCTTCTGCTGGCTTACAAATTATTGTTTTAATCGTATAGAGGAAACAAATTCAGAGGGTTTTAACTTGAATAACACCAAGATATTCACGTTAAAAAACAGCATTGTGTCACGCCTTTTCTTGAAAGTTCTTGAGAACTTGCAGTCAGTATAAAGCCGATCAGAAAAACAGGAGTCAATTCAAAGAGTTGGGTACCCAACTCTTTGCCATTTGATACGGTGTTAATAATACACTTTCATCAAGGAATATACAAAAAAACTCATTAAGATCACAATAAACCATGAAACAGCATGGCCAAAAAGTAAAAAAAAAAAAAAAAAAAAGGCTGAAATACCAAGTGATTACAAAATTCTTTGTAACAACTGTGACTTACACAGGTCAGACAAGTCGCATTCTGGAAAACCTAGCAAACAGGAATTTTCGCTCCTGTTTCAGCACAAGAAAACACAACCACATTATCAGTTGGAAAGAAAATATCATATAAAACCAACTGCCAGTTCAAAACAAAAGTCAGTACTGACTGCACAACAAACTTTAACCAAGCAGAAAGACAAAAAAAAGGGCTTGTCACAAAACTAGTGTGTACTAGGCATCCAGGTTAGGTTAATTTAGTTTTCTTACAACTATTAACTCGTTATACAATATGATAATCAGGAAAGACTCATACCCCATCACCATCAGGCAAAGTAAACACAGATACCGGCCAGGCAAGAACATTGAAAATTGAGAAGCAACACGAGGTGGCGGAAGACAAAAAAAAAAAAAAGTAGGTAGAGGAGATGAAGAGAAGTGGTTGTCACAGCACTTAACCCCGTGTGAGATAGAGGAAGAGAGAACCCACTGTGAACACAACACATCGCCTCTACCTGTTTCTGATGCCGAGCACAGATAGTGGCATCCCCTCTTGAAGTCCTCCTTGGTAGTTGATAGTGCTCGGGTCTTTGGGGACAAATAATGCAGCTCCACAAACCTTGTTGAGGTTATCAGGTGAGGAAGTACCAGATAGTCCACACAAGTAACAACAATTAGTAACAGTGCGTTTGACTCTTAACCTAAATAACCTGGGCTCGAATCCCGGCTGAAGCCCAACGAAGCTCCTACATTTGATGCCCTTGTTCATTTAGCAGTAAATAGGTGTTAATGGCTGTTATTGGTCGCAGGTCATGCACACAAGCGCCCATTCCAGCTCATGTATTTATTTAACAGATTTTTTAAAGTATTGGCATCAGTGTCGGTGCTAAGCCTGTTGCACCAGATAGCTTAGCGTACCTGGGTGGCCGCGCTACAGCTAGGAATTTAATTTCCTCTTGCCGCCGGAGCGGCTAGTTTATTTTGTGCGTCATATCCATGGCGCGTAGGGTAGCCCAAGGAATGAGATGAATAAAAACCTTGACGCCAGACATTAGAGGGGTTAATAAAGAGCACGTTCGGGTATACATTATTTATACTCTTGCAGTCTTTATACGTTTGTTAGAAACAAATAAAGTATATCGTTGTGACAGCACCCACACACGTACCTTGTGGCTCTCACTCAAGGAAACAATGTCAGTAAACATGTGGCAAAATCAAAATCCCATCATATACAAGATATTTATTTATCACAGTTACTTCTCCCACCTTCATTCATTATCACTTTCATCTTTGCTCTCGTTTTTTCCCTCGTTTTCATCTCAACCTCATTCCTGGTGTATTCTTCTATTATCTACACTTGTCTAAAACAACTAAACACTTTCTCCTATTCAGATTATATATTATTTGGTTAATTCCCATTCCAAGTCTATATTATTCAATCAATAAGTGTTTCGACTATTTTCTTTGCCCTGGATTAGTTATATTTGTTGACAGTGAGAGCAGCAGCTCGGGCACAGCTCAGCCGACGACGCTGCACCTCAGAGAATAATACACACGCAGCTCACCCGATTATGACTAGTAGGCTATTGTCTATCACATGTGTGTGTTATGTCACGCCAGGCTAAAGAGCGCCAGGACAAGGACATATCAGGTGCAGAGTTAGGACCACAGAAGACGGTACGGGGGGGGGATGGGGTTACAAGATACAATTCAAAGATGGGAAGAGAGTTGTTGAGGTGGCTTGGTCATTTAGAAAAGTTAAAGAAGAATGGGAGAGGAAGATGCGTATGCGTCGTCCCAGGATGTATTGTAGAAAGGGGATGAAGGAAGCTTTAAGTGGTAGAGGCTTGAGCATCCAGCAAGCGTGTGTGATCGGACTGACTGGGGACAAGTGGATTTTAGGATTAGAAGTGCTGTTGGAATGTAAGGAAGGAAATATTACTGAAAATATTCAAGAAAATCGGAAAACCGGACTTGAATCCTCAGTCTACCAACCTGGAGTCTGCCAGGAGAGAGTTAAAACAGTTTATTTTGTGCGGTGGCCCGTGGCCTGGTGGTAAAAGCTCTCGCTTCACACGGTGATTGTCCAGGTTCGATTCCCGGCGAGGGTTGAAACATTAGGCGTGTTTCCTTACACTGGTTGTCTATGTTCACCCATCAGTATAAAATGGGTGTTAGTCGACTGGTGTGGGTCGCATCCCGGGACAAAATTGACCTAATTTGCCCGAAATGCTCAGCATAACAAGGGGCTTTCTATATAGTAGTATGTCATTGATGTCAGCTAGGCCTGTATACCATGTACATGTACTTGTAAAAATAAAGATATTATATTATTATAACTCCCACGCGGCGTGTATGTGAGTATATGTGTGATATCTCTGGTAGATTTAATTAATTGAATAATGTATATGTATAATATAGGTCTTCATCCAGCACGTAATTGGACTCGACTAAACGGACATAAACTGTGTATATATGTATCGCTAGGCAACAATTATTCATTATCTCTTGAGCCCAATCATACCTACTCTTGAAAGTGTATGTTGCAAGAGTCACATAAAGAAGGTGGTGCCTCAGAGGTCACGGTAGAGTGGTGTCGGTGACCAGGACCTGCTGCAAGTGGGTGACCACTTGTAGCACTTACACGACCACACTTACAACACCTACATGGTAAGACAATGCATGACACCACGCAGAGGTCCGCCACTCTTCAACGCCCTCCCTCCGCGCACGAGGGGAAGTTACCAACACACCTCTGGTTGTCTCAACGCCCTCCCTCCGCGCACGAGGGGAAGTTACCAACACACCTCTGGTTGTCTCAACGCCCTCCCTCCGCGCACGAGGGGAAATTACCAACAAACCTCTGGTTGTCTCCATGACGGAACTGGACAAGTTCCTCAAATCAGTGCTGCCTGACCAGCCGAACTATGGTTCATACGTTGGACTGCGTGCGACCAGCAGTAACAGTCTGGTTGATCAGGCCCTGGTCCTCTAGGCTTGATCTAGGGAAGCTGTCTGAGATCTGGAAAACGGTGAACATAGTCCTGATATTTTAAAGATGGTGGGGGGGGGGACATTAATAACATGAATAACAGCCATCATGTTTTTAGTGACAGTAAATCTTGTATGAGAGAGACACAGAAGGATGGGTGGACTGCATATTTTTTAGACTAAGAAGACATTCGATACAGTTCCTCACAAGACACCGGGACAAAAGAAAAAAATGGTAAAATACTACAGTGGATCAAGGAATACTAACTAGGAAGGCAACAAGAGGAAGAGATGTGTGGCTGGGCGAGTGTGGGTTCCACAAGGATCACCACTTGGACCAGCACTCTTCCTTCTGTATGTAAAAGACATGACGGAAGGAACTGAGACAGAGGTGCCTCCCTGTCCTCAGAAGTGTTTCTGTTCCTCTTACTGCTCTCTAAATTCTTCCATTTGGGCTCACTTGTACCATCAAAATTAATGTTATCAAGCCCGGGGCTCTTCTGTTCCTCAGCACTTTTACCTTTGATGAGTTGCGAGTTAGTGTTCCCAGAGACCGGCCTTGAGCCAGGCTCGTCTGATGAACGAAACTGAAGAACATGCGTGTATTGGGACAACGTTTCGCTCTGTGCACGGCGAAGATCACTAGATAAAACTTGACACGGGGAAACACTCGCACTGAAAGCTTGTTCTGTGTCTTCACAACTCGTCTCTGACCTGTGATATGACTGTGACTGGTTTCAAGGCTTCTACCCTGGCAGCCCGCCTTAAGACCAGGCTTCCCTCATCAGTGCCTGGTCAACCAGGCTGTTGCTACCAGCCGTCCTGGCCTAAATAACCACCACTTGACACAGTTTCAATTACATTTTGAATGTATCATCAGAATGAGTGAATCACAACCCAGCAGGTGTCCTGTAATGCCTAGTACAAGGACCAAGTCATCTATAACTGTGTGCGTATAACACACGCTATTATACAGCACCACGCAGTGCACGATTATAAAGCTTCATTATAATAATAAAATAGTAATATAATTTAATGATAATATAATACGTATTGATAATAATAAAATAGCAATATAATAATAGTAAAATAATAATAATAATAATAATAATATAGAAGGTGTTAGAGAGCCGTGTTGCATCTTAGTGGTGTTGACACCTGCCCGTGGGAGGCTGATCTCACCTGGGGATTAAAACACATGCGTTACTCTTACGTCTTCACTAGAAAACTAAGAGAAACATTTCTAAATATTAAAGACAGACACACAACTGCTATAACAATTTTAAAAACATGTACACACGATTTGTGTGTCAATGTGCAGCAGAGGAAAGACTGTTACTTGGTGTGTAGCAATCACCGGACTGTGCAGAGCAAATTCAATACACAGTTTCAAGAATTGGTAGGATATAAAGTCCAAAAGGTCAGAAACCAGGAAGGTCAGGAGCTGAAATTCGACCACAGCCAACACAAATCGGTGCGTACAAGCACACACACACACACACACACACACACGGGAAGACAGCCAGTCATGGTACGTGACGAGGTGTCAGAGTGGGCGCCTGTGACGAGTGGGGTTCCACAGGGGTCAGTCCTAGGACTGGTGCTGTTTCTGGTATATGTGAACGACATGAAGGAATAGACTCAGAAGTGTCCCTGTTTGCAGATGATGTGAAGTTGATGAGAAGAATTTAATTGGATGAGAACCAGGCAGAACTACAAAGGGATTTGGACAGGCTGCAGGCCTGTCCAGAAACTGGCTCCTGGAGTTCAACCCCACCAAGTGCAAAGTCATGAAGATTGGGGAAGGGCAAAGAAGACCGCAAACAGAGTACAGTATAGGGGGCCAGTAGGGGTGAGCATAACACCAGGCACATCTCCCGAGGCACACATCAACCAAATAACTGCTGCAGCATACGGGCGCCTAGCAAACTTAAGAACAGCATTCTCGACATCTCAGTAAGGAATCGTTCAGGACCCTGTACATCGTGTACGTTAGGCCTATATTGGAGTATGCAGCACCAATTTAGAATCCACACCTAGCCAAGCACATAAGGAAACTAGAGAAAGTGCAGAAGTTTGCAACAAGACTAGTCCCGGAGCTAAGGGGCATGTCCTACGAGGAGAGGTTAAGGGAAATCGACCTGACGACACTGGAAGACTGAAGAGCAACAAGGGGTCACAATTGGAAGTTGAAGACTCAGATGAATCAAAGGGATGTTAGGAAGTATTTATTCAGTCACAGAGTTGTCAGGAAGTGGAATAGTCTGGGAAGTGATGTAGTGGAGGCAGGGTCCATACATAGCTTTAAGAAGAGGTATGATAAAGCTCATGGAGCAGGAAGAGTGATCTAGTAGCGGACAGTGAAGAGGCGGGACCATGAGCTGTGAATCGACCCCTGCAACCACAACTAGGTGAGTACATACGGGGCCAGAAGCTGAGACTTGACCCCTGCAATCACAGATAGATGAGTACATATACATATAGGTGAGTACAGAGTACACACACACACACACACACACACACACACATTTACATACACACAAACACGAGCAGCAAACAAGACATGAGTGCGCTATAACTCAAGCAGACATGACCATCGTGCTAGAGGAACCCAGGTGGCCCACACCTCCAAATTAAGAGGTCTGAGCGTGGCTATGATTGTCATGACATATATGGTGACTCGTGCCAGCCTTATATGTGCGCTGATAACCTCTCCACTTGGCACTGCTCATCACTCGTGCCAGCCTTATGTGTATACTGATAACCCCTCCACTTGGCACTCTTCATCCTTATCGTCTGTCCTAGTCACCTAGTCCACCATTCTTTCTTCCCTGTTTCTCAAGTATTCATCAACACACAACTCATTTTTTAATATATCCAGAGTTTTAATTCTATCCTCTCCTTGTTTTAGATTAGTACAAGGCAACGCATTCACTGAATCCTTTATATTCAGCGTTCATGGCAAGTAAACATGTAGAGTGATTAATTAAAAGGATGGTTGGTTAATTGGGTCTAAAACCTATCCAATACACAACTGTCATTAACTCTGTGGGTCACATGTACATCACCAGTCAAGGATACCGTAATATATATATATATATATATATATATATATATATATATATATATATATATATATATATATATATATATATATATATATATATATATATATATATATATATATAATGTCGTGCCGATTAGGTAAAACTGGTCAATTAGCAAGAACTCATCTAAAATTAAGTCCTTTCTAAAATTTTCTCTTATACGTTTAAAGATATATTTTTTTTCATTTATGTTAATGTAAGAATTTATAATTTTGTACCAAGAGAAACTTTGAAAACCTACCTAACCTTATTACAACAAGCGCAATTTAATTTAGCCTAACCCAACTAAATATATTTTAGATACGTTAACATTAATTTAATAATAAACAAACACAATGAAATATATTTTTTTCGTTATGTTCAGAATGATTTTGGCGAAATTATTGCATACACAAATTTTCGCTTGTCTTATATGACAAGAAGAGCGTTGCTATTTAAGCCAAAATAGCAAGTTTTACCTAATCGGCACGACATATATATATATATATATATATATATTATATATATATATATATATATATATATATATATATATATATATATATATATATATATATATATCGTGCCGATTAGGTCAAACTTGCGATTTTGGCTTAAATAGCAACGCTCATCTTGTCATATAAGACAAGCGAAAATTTATGTATGTTATAATTTCGCAAAAATCATTCTGAACCCAACGAAAAAATATATTTCATTGTTGTGTTTTATTATTAAAGTATTGTAAACTTATCTAAAATATATATTTAGTTGTATTAGGCTAAATTAAATTGAGCTTGTTATAATAAGGTTAGGTAAGTTTTCTAAGATTCTTTTGGTGCAAAATTATAATTTTTTACATAAACATTAATGAAAAAATACATCTTTAAACGTATAAGAGAACATTTTTGATAGGACTTAATTTTAAATGAGTTCTTGCTAATTGACCAGTTTTACCTATTAGGCGCGACATATATATATATATATATATATATATATATATATATATATATATATATATATATATATATATATATATATATATATATATATATATATATATTTATATATATATTTATAGAGTACATCATTTCGCCTCCAAGACAAACGAACCTTTATGAGAGAATTTGGATTCCTCTCAAGTTCTTCCCAGACTCGACTCTGTTAATCCTGACATTCCTGGTTAGTCCGGAGTGCTCAGTGCAGCGACCAGTTTATTTACACGGTGTGACACCCCCCAACCCCCCCAGTTTCTTGCCGCTAATGTTTACCTCTGAAGTACGGTGCGGGGAATCCACACGGTGGTCGTTCTCTCAACTGAGTCACTACACTCCCTGATATAACCTTTATATATCATATATTCCTGTATACATGCTGCCACGACGGCCTGATCCCACCACTCATCACCTTTGATCATATTTGATCAAAGATTAACGAGTAATGCGTTAAGACGCTAAACGTCAGAGGTTATTAATACAGGTTAAGCGCCTCATTCAGCGTACGAGGCCAAGAAGTACTTCTTACTGGATCTGAGTTTATATAATAATGCTATTTATATCAAGGACCTTAATAAATCTACATTATCTGATTGGCCCAGGAAGCAGGAAAGCTTTCCAAACCCGTAAAAAAAGTATATCAAAGACTAAATTATATCGGAGGCACCCAGGTATTATTTCATATTGATGAGTAAACTGTAAACGATATAAGTACCAACAAGTTGATGAGTACTCATCAATCTGTCGGTATTTTATACCATTTTCAACATTATTGTATACTGCACGATGCTTTCAACCTATCTACCCCACGTAATAATTATTTCTCGTATAAATTATGTTTCGTGACTTTAGAAAAAACAATACCTTTATTTTGTGCAGAGTGCCACATCAGGGTAGACGCGCCTATCTATCACAGGGATCGTAAGTAACGTTCCATTTCTGCCGACAACAGAGATTTCGATCAATAATCGTCACCATTTTTAAACGTGATTATTAATCATCCGATCTGTGTTGATTTCACAGTTGTGATAGCAGCATCACCTAGACTCGACATCAAGGTGCCTCAACACCTTTACATAGCCAGAATGGGGCCTCAGTTGACCAAGTGGACCTCCGTACATATTGAAGGCGTCGCACTACCTTCAACAGTGGAGAAAACATACATGTCAAGCAAGCTTTCACTGGGACAGTGTGTGTGTGTGTGTGTGTGTGTGTGTGTGTGTGTGTGTGTGTGTGTGTGTGTGTGTGTGTGTGTGTGTGTGTAGTTTTATGTTACCAAGCTCTACACAGCGAAACTTTATCCCAGTAAGAGTTTGTTCTGAAACTCTGTTTTCTTCATGTTTATAAAACTGATTACCCAACACACCTTAATATGACTTTTTTTTAAACTGTTTTTCTTTCCACTTCATACATACAGATCCCCTGGCTGTCATCAAGGGGAAATTTTATAAACTCCTCAAGCCAGTTCCTGATCAGCCGGGCTGTGGTTTGTTATGTTGTCATGTGTGGGGCCTGCAGAAACAGTCTGGTTGATCAGGCCTTAATCCACCACGGGGCTTGATCTGAGACCCAGCTCCGGAGTCGACGACCCCTGAAAACATCTTTCAGGTATAGGGGAGCAAATAAAACGTGTGCTCGCTGAACATCATATTCTTGTCTAGAGGGAACTGGAAGACTTGATTTGTTAAGTAAAAGGACACAAATGCAACTAATGTGACATTTTATTGTGGCAACGTTTCGCTCTCCAGGAGCTTTCTCAAGCCGTTACAAGCGATACATGGACACAGTGGGCTATTATATACTCTCAAAGTGAGGTGAAATACTAGTGGTGGTCGAGGTAGTAGTGATAAGTAGTAGTAGTAGTAATACAATAAGGTAGAACAATCAATATGCACATGAGTAAAAGGTGATAAAACAAATACTTGGGTAGTATAACAATAGGTTAGACAAATATTTTATGCTGGAGGTTGAAATATAGAAGGCCTGTAGGAGTGTTCCACATCTACGATGTGCTTGTGTTGAATTAGCAGGAGAGACTATGTGATGGTATGGTTAACTGTATTCAGGAGGATTCTTGCTAAGACTTCAGAGATGGTGAAGCTGCCTTTGTTTTGTTTAATTGTGTTAGAAACAGAGATAAGTGCTGATTCAAGGCATTTGCGTCTACGGAAATTAGTTTCTTTGATTACTAGTCGGGCGTCTTTGAATTTCATGAGATGATTGTTGGAATTTCGGTGTTGTACGCAGGCGTTGTTCAGGTTATCGTTTCTGCATGCATTAATGTGTTCATTGATGCGTGTTTCGAGGTTTCTTGCTGTTTCTCCTACATAAATTCTGTCGCAGCCTCCACAGGGTATAGTGTAGACCCCTGCGTTGACTGGTTCATGGTGCTTGGATTTAGTCCTGGTTAGATCCTTAATAGAAGTACTGGAAGCAATGGCGACTCTAGTGTTAGCTTGTGCAAATACTTTAGAAATGTTGGATGCAACCTAGCTGTTGGGAAGAACTATAACTTTGTTTGGAGTGGTGTTGACGCGTGGAGAATTAATGATCTGAAGAGCTAACACTAGAGTCGCCATTGCTTCCAGTACTTCTATTAAGGATCTAACCAGGACTAAATCCAAGCACCATGAACCAGTCAACGCAGGGGTCTACACTATACCCTGTGGAGGCTGCGACAGAATTTATGTAGGAGAAACAGCAAGAAACCTCGAAACACGCATCAATGAACACATTAATGCATGCAGAAACGATAACCTGAACAACGCCTGCGTACAACACCGAAATTCCAACAATCATCTCATGAAATTCAAAGACGCCCGACTAGTAATCAAAGAAACTAATTTCCGTAGACGCAAATGCCTTGAATCAGCACTTATCTCTGTTTCTAACACAATTAAACAAAACAAAGGCAGCTTCACCATCTCTGAAGTCTTAGCAAGAATCCTCCTGAATACAGTTAACCATACCATCACATAGTCTCTCCTGCTAATTCAACACAAGCACATCGTAGATGTGGAACACTCCTACAGGCCTTCTATATTTCAACCTCCAGCATAAAATATTTGTCTAACCTATTGTTATACTACCCAAGTATTTGTTTTATCACCTTTTACTCATGTGCATATTGATTGTTCTACCTTATTGTATTACTACTACTACTACTTATCACTACTACCTCGACCACCACTAGTATTTCACCTCACTTTGAGAGTATATAATAGCCCACTGTGTCCATGTAACGCTTGTAACGGCTTGAGAAAGCTCCTGGAGAGCGAAACGTTGCCACAATAAAATGTCACATTAGTTGCATTTGTGTCCTTTTACTTAACATATTGTCGGTAATTCTACCAATATTATTACAAGACTTGATTTGTATCCACTTAAAGATTCACTGTATTTTATAAGGACACAACTTTCAGAGATTCTGGTGTCATCAGCAAATTATTTATGTCCTTGTCTATGATGGATATAAGAATGAAAAACAAAGTGGGGGCGAGCACTGTGCCTTGAGGAACTGTGCTTTTCACTGTAGCAGCCTCCGCCTTCACTCAGTACTATAACACTACTCTCTCAGTTTTATTTGTTAAATATCCATCTGCCTACTTTTATTCCAGTTATCCCTTTTCCATTCTATCACACATTCGCATTTAGACTCTAAACCGGTGCATCCAAGACTATGTCGTAATGGTCTAGCAGTACTTTATTAAGGCTAATACATCAGCTCTAGCAAATAGCATCAAGACAATACGAGAGGAAACATAAAAGGAAAAGAAGATTTTGTATTAATTCACAACCTGGATATATCAGTAGGGTGCTTCTACCTTACTGTATGAGAGTTACATTGTGCGAACAAAAGCTAGCTATACTTCACTATCGTATTCCATCACACAGGATGTGTTTCCTGTCAAATTCCATCACACATTATGCTTTACCTGTCATTTTTCCATCACACAGGATGGGTGTCGTCAAGCATTTCACTGAGTTCAGTAGCTACGGCAGCGTCAAAGGTTAAGTTCATCCAGAGCTGCAGTTACCATGGCTTCAGAATTAATTGATAGCCAGGGGAGAGAGAGAGAGAGAGAGAGAGAGAGAGAGAGAGAGAGAGAGAGAGAGAGAGAGAGAGAGAGAGAGAGAGAAAAAGAGAGAGATATGACCATTCGTAATTAATTATTTAAGTTAGCGGGGTGGGGAAGGAGTCGTGAGCTTCAACTCCTGGTCCCACCTGACTGACGTGACTGAGCCTTATAATATATATTCCTGAACCCTTGTTCTGATTGCCGACAGTATAACTGCTCAACTCTTCTTACTTATTTACTGTTCTACACTGAAGAAATATATCCTAAGAAATAATTCCGTGTGTGTGTGTGTGTGTGTGTGTGTGTGTGTGACAGGCTCAGGCATGACGTCACAAGGTGGGCAGTAGCCAAGTACAGTAACACTAGCCAAGACACGTGACAACACAAGCACGAACACGTCCCATCACTGCCAACAACAAAACATTACAGGGCGAGACACAACACAACCCTGACGATGCTCCAGTACCTTCATGTCCAGTATGATCGAGTGAGACACTGTTATATAGGTGACAAAGTTACTGATACTATATGGTGGTGCTACAGTATGGTGAGAACACAACACTGGTGCTACAGTATGAGAACACAACACTGGTGCTGCAGTATGAGAACACAACACTGGTGCTATAGTATGGTGAGAACACAACACTGGTGCTACAGTATGAGAACACAACACTGGTGCTGCAGTATGAGAACACAACACTGGTGCTGCAGTATGAGAACACAACACTGGTGCTATAGTATGGTGAGAACACAACACTGGTGCTACAGTATGAGAACACAACACTGGTGCTGCAGTATGAGAACACAACACTGGTGCTATAGTATGGTGAGAACACAACACTGGTGCTACAGTATATGAAGTGCACAACACAGGTGACAAGGGTGATATGGGTGTTAAATGTGACCAGTGGTAGTAAGGTCACCACCACGTTTATAGAGGCTGTCTGGCCCTTAACCTCGCCAGTAGCCAAGTGATAGGGCGGGGAGATAGGGAAGAGGTAGAGGGGAGAGAGAAAAATGGCCAGCTGTCGAGTGGTGAAGTAAAAAGGAGTGAAAGAATAAGGGAGGTGAGTGCAAATATATATATATATATATATATATATATATATATATATATATATATATATATATATATATATATATATATATATACTATATACACCTCTCAAATACCACTATTAACATACACACAACATACAAAACAACAGAACTACAGTAGGCCTACCGACTTATACTAGGCAGTGTCCACGCACATCCAACTATTCCCTTAACAGGTTGTTGGCAACCTGAGAGGTAAACACAAGTGTAGACGAGCGAGGTATACCCCCCTATTCACGTTGCTGCTGGCGAACACCCTACCTACTATACCTGCTACACCCTGCTTATACACGCTGCTTTTCAAGCACACACAACACACACACACACACACACACACACACACACACACACACACACACACACACACACACACGCATTAAGCATATGCTCATATAGGCTGGGTGTGGCTTATAAGACACAATCTTTCATAGGTATGTACTCCCATGCTCTGTTATATACCTGAAAATATCAGCAATTAAATGCCGTGGTGAAGGCAGCACTAAAATCAAGTTAATTATCATTTGTTCAATAGTATACAAGACCGACAAGTAGATGGTAGTGTATGTACAATAGTAAGGTAATGGTACATATAAACTAAATAATGTAGATCTTAATAATACTGATTGCGAAAAGGATTTAGAAGTTCTGGTTAGCAGTAATCTAAAACCAAGACAGCAGTGCATAAGTGTTCGCAATAAAGCGAACAGAATCCGTGGCTTCATATCAAGAAGCATAAATAATAGGAGTCCTCAGGTTGTTCTTCAACTCTATATATCCTTGGTTAGGCCTCATCTAGATTATGCTGCACAGTTTTGGTCACCGTATTACAGAATGGATATAAATGCTCTGGAAAACGTACAAAGGAGGATGACTAAGTTGATCCCATGTATCAGAAATCTGGCCTATGAGGATAGACTGAGGGCTCTGAATCTGCACTCTCTAGAAGGGCGTAGAATTAGGGAAGATATGATTGAGGTGTATAAATGGAAAACAGGAATAAATAAAGGGAATGTAAATAGCGTGCTAAAAATATCTAGTATTGACAGGACTCGCAGCAATGGCTTTAAGTTGGATAAATTCAGATTCAGGAAGGATATAGGAAAGCATTGGTTTGGTAATAGAGTTGTCGATGAGTGGAACAAACTCCCGAGTACAGTTATAGAGGCTAAAACGTTGTGTAGTTTTAAAAATAGGCTAGATAAATATATGAGTGGGTGCGGGTGGGTGTGAGTTGGTCCTGACTAGCTTGTGCTACTAAGTCAGATGCCGTGCTCCTTCCTTAAGTGAATGTAACCTGACCTGTAGATGAATGGTTCAGAGAACCGACAAGTTATAAATTAGACACATATGCAACACTTGGGTATCTTTATTGAGGAAACGTTTCGTATTCGTTTGTATCAAGATCCCAAGATGTTGCTGTGTCAGACAGGATGTAGATGAATGGTTCAGAGAACCGACAAGTGTTGCATATGTGTCTAATTTATAACTTGTCGGTTCTCTGAACCATTCATCTACATCCTGTCTGACACAGCAACATCTTGGGATCTTGATACAAACGAATTCTTCAACACTTGTCCAACCTTTGGACGAAGACCTACTTCGACTAGTGGATGGCACCACTATGACCCCGCTTCCTCCTACTTCGCCTCACCTGACTACAGCATATAAGCCACCTCTACGGCCCTGTGATGTACTTCCTACAATATTGATGGACTGAACACATCGACTCCAGGCCGAGGGATTGATTACCTCAAACTACTCCTCTCCTTACACCTTTCTACTTTGTATTGGACTGATGAAGCCACTGTGTGGCGAAACGTTTCATCAATAAAGATACCCAAGTGTTGCATATGTGTCTAATTTGTAACCTGACCTGGCTGGGTCGGGGCATTGGCTTAAGCCGGTGGGAGATTTGGACCTGCCTCGCATGGGCCAGTAGGCTTTCTGCGGTGTTCCTTCTTTCTTATGTTCTTATACTTTGGCTAGGGACATCCACAACCTTACTGCACTAAAACTTGTTGGTACCTTGCTACGGACGACATCTACAACCTTACTATTCTACATCTTGTTGCCATTTGTCACTAAGCCTACTGGTGGGCCCTGCCTTCCTGTGATATCATCTCCAGCTGCCACACCTCACATTTAACACGAATATCTAAGCTCCGCCCTACTGCCTCCGTTTCAGATTGATCAAAGCTACGGAGCTGAACACATTCCGTAGGAGACTGAACACTTTAAGATCTCCACTTCAACTGTCTCAGATATATCAGTCGCCCCTGTATTCTACTGATGAGGCGAAACGTTTTAGCAATAAAAATACCCAAATGTTCACGTGTCTTATTCATATAAACGTTAATTAGCTCGTTAAATAATGTTACGATCTAAATTAGTTCCCGTTTATATAGAATGTTCTGTTCAATTAGAGAAGTTAAACCTGAGGGACAATGAATCTTCTTTACGTGCAAATAAAAATCACTGACGTTGAGGAAGCCACTGAGCACTGAGAGTTGAACTTGGCGTTCAAGAGAGATATACAGAGCTGAGCGTCTCAATACTGCAACACTGGCGCCTCAGTGATCACGGAGGAGCCGCGAGTACCGCCATCCTCACATGGGATTTGCTGCTAGCTCCTGCTGCTATCCACAGCCTGAAACAAATACTGGCAAACTGTTTTCCCCATGGCTGGCGCCAGAACTTACAATGACACAGACATGTCCGGTCTTTAACACACCGCTCTATCAAACAACAATCATGGCAGTAAATAGCCAAGAAACTGCCATGTTCTGAGCTAGTGAAGTTTCATTAAGGTGACTAAGGAATCCGGGGTGTAAAAGTGATAAACACATGGCGATCATGCTTATGGTGGTACGGGAATCCAGACAACAACCTCGAGACAAAGACCCTGGGGTATGTACACCGAGGCGTGTCTATCTGTATACGCTCAAGACTTTTCCTTAATCCCTATAAAATGGGGATCAAAATGCTCTTGATGTTACTGTACGAATGAAAGTAGTCTTAATGACATATGTGCAGTTGACAGGACTGCACACACAGCCACGAGTGACCCTCATTATCACCTGGTGGTAACAAGACTTGAGATCACACCTCCACACAAGACAATAAATCTCCATTAGCGCCCAACATGGTAAAGCACCTCCAGCCAACCATGTCCACTTAATCTGCGTCGCCGCCATCTACTGCACTTCTTAAGAACACACTGAGATTTATTAACATTAAGACTCTCCGTCAGTACCATTTGCTGCACTTAGCAACAAGACAACTATGAACATAATATGAATTGATGAGCAATACAACAAACCTACCTACTGGCCCATGTTATGTAAGAAAGACGTATATACCTTTGATGAGCTCCTAGATAAAATATATAATTCATGTTAAGAGCTAAACCCATGTGAATCATTCAGCGCAAGACGTAGTGCAGGCTTGATCCTTCGTCTGCTGAGGGCGAAACAGACGAGCTTCCTATTTGTACTGACCTATATCCCTCGATGAATTCCCAGAGTTTTTCAACTCACAGAGCCCGGCCTCGAGCCAGGCTCGTTTGGTGCTCGCCATTGGTAAACTAGGCTGTTGCTGTTGGTGGTCTGCTGCCCCCACATATCCATCACAACCTGGTTGACGTGGCACCTGCTGAAGGTATTTGTCCAGTTTCCTCTTGGAGACTTCTGCACTTGTCACAGCAGTGTTTCTGATGTCTTCTGGTACGATGTTGAATAGTTTGAGGCCACGGATGTTGATACACTGTTCCCTTATTGTGACCACTGCACCCCTGCTTTTCACTGGATTTATTTTTCACTTCCTCCCATATCTCTCACTCCAGTATGTGGTCATGGCGGTAATTTAAAGGGAGCTTTATCAATGAAATACAAAAAAAAAAAAAAGGAAAACATGAGTGAGTCAGGGGCTGGAGGCTGGAGCTCTGCGATGACTGTGTTCTGCTTAAGTAGGATGTGTTTAGCAAGTATTTCCGAAATCGTAAAACAGCTTGTGTTTTAAGAAATAGTAGGGAGGAGAGATTCTAAAAGTGTTTGAGATGTAGGTCTCATTATATAATGACAAGCCTACTATTTTGGAAGTCTAATAAATGTTTGAGTGTCCCGGTGAATGGTGCAGTCATTATTTAAATAGTCCTTTGTTAAGCATGCTTATCAAAGCTCTAGGCATTTCGTGTTGCAATCAACACATCAGGAGATTGCAATGTTGTAGAAAAGAGAATAAAGTCCAAACAACACGTTCAGAAGGAGTATTTTTGCAACACTGCAAGCTTATGATGTGTTGATTGCTGCACGAAAACCCTAGAGCTATCATTCAACTTCCCCCGTGGTTGTTTTTTTGCATTCGAGAAAACGAATGTTGGGAAAATTAATTGCTTTACAAAAGAAGCCCTAAAATGTATTTGAGTATGAGTGGCTCATACACAAGGAACCACGACAACCATTTGTGTGTGGCTCCTCTTGTCCTTGAGATAAGAATCATCAGTCCAGCCACCCTGTATTTTGGGAGACAAATGAGGAGGTTGAGGACACGCGAGATATGCAGCCTACCCATGTAAGGGACACCACACTTCTCTCACGCTACCTCCAAGACCTCCTGCTATAATAGGCTACTACCTCCTCCTCCTGCATCCAACACATGGGTCTGCAACCCGCCCTCACACACAGGAAAACGACGTGGTTTCCAACGATTTAATCAACGAAGACTATATATTCACTGCCCACCCCTTAGCCAGATATAACCATCCAATTTGTGTAATTGGTTATTGGCGGTATATGGTTAAGTAACCTAATTAATGCCTAGAATAAATAATACGTATAATAACTAACATCTAGAATATCTAAAGCTTAAAATAACTAATGTATCCGATGCGTAATGTAAAAAAGAGACTCCTCACTGAATAGTGTAAATGAAGTGAGAACCAGCATAGTTGGTGCTTTACGACATGAGTAACCTCTTTTACACACGTTATTTACGATAGGTTAGGTAGGGTAGGCTAGACTAGGCTAACTTTACCTTATCCTGGCTAGGCTAGGCTAGTTAAATATGGTTATCGTTGATTCGTGATCAGCATTAAGGGTTGTAGGGCTAGTGGACCTCATGTTGCTCACATCTGGAAACACGAAATGTACTGTTTTCACTTACTATTTCGTATACTATTTATATTTCAATCCCTAATTATGTTAATCACGAATCTGAGGACAGATCGAGTCATACTAGCGCCTGATGAATGGAAGGTAATCCGGAGTGATCTAAGGAATGAGAGCGTAATTACAATTCCCCGGATCAAGAGCCCTTTACCAACATAAGAGCACCTCCCTGGAAAAGCATTATTTTTATCTAGACTAGAGTGTAGTCTCAAGGGATGATGTCAAGCACGGTGTGAGGTACGCTGCATTTATTTACAAAAATAAACACTACTTGAGATCTAGCCTCTTGTAAAAACTGCCGATAATAAACATTGCCTATCAATACAAACTCGTACGTATAAGAGGAAAGTCACACACAAGGCAGAAGGCAGTCATGTAGAAGGTAAGGTAGGTATATCGTATAAGCTACAACAAATAAGTTGGAAATGAAAAATGAACTTCGTGTCTGTCCTCAGTGAACCATTAACAAGACGTTCAATAGAAATAACGTAACTGCTAGGCTACATCATGTTCGTATTTCCAAGCTTACCCGCCTCAGCAAAGTAGGCTTTCACCTTCGCTGAAGGCCGTTATAATGCGACTTTGACACCTAAAATGTACACTCGCATTTAAGACTATTTTGATAACGAAATATGGATACCAGGGTACAACCTATCATGACTTACAAATTCGTAGTAACACGACTGCAAACAAATCACAGAACGGCTGGGGATCGAATGAATGGCAAGAGTCCTATACCTCACTGGCCAGTGTGCCATCCACCCGTTCCGTGATTTGTTTACAGTCATGTTATTACGATTTCGTAAGTCATTAAGCGGTTTCGAGGGGACTTAAACTAGAGCACGCCATAGCCATGGTGTGAAATTTTGTATATAGACGACAATCTAACCAAACTTAGCGTCATCTGAATATCATATATTGAGAAATTTGCTTAAAAAATTATAAAAGAATTCGAGGTTAGTATTAGGAGGAAAGGTTGACTATATGAGTGTTATGGTGGTGCTCGAGTCGCCACGAACAAGAAGTCATCACGGCCGTGAACACAACAGGCACACACTGGGCGAATATAATCCAAATATTAACAATACCTTGAGAGCGAACCAGCCTCCTTTGTTTTCCTGTGCGTGGGCCCCATCATGGCGGCGAATGTGTGGGGTATTGTTATGAGGCCGGGACGTGACATTAACACCTCTTAAGGGAAGACCAGGCCATGGGAAGGATATAGGATAGAATTCAGGGTATGGGTAAAACCTAGACTCCAGGGAATAGGAAGGATCTAGGGTACGGGAATGACCTAGATTATAGAATGAACCCAGGGACTGGATACAGTATAGGCCCAACGGAAATTTTTATGTAGGCCTCATAATCCTAAATTTTTACAATATTTTTATATCGTAAATTAAGCAGCATTTAGCCTAGGTTAACCTAAATAGCAAGAACCCAGGGTCAGAGAATGAAGACCCAGTAAGTTTGTAGTAGATTACAATATACAAATTATTAATAGAACGCTGGACCAGACCTAAAGTTCATTTTTTTCTACAATGGTTTTGAGGGTACACAGATGCTATGCACATACATATATATGCCAATAATAGATTTAAGTTAGGGTAACCCAATCCATGGATTAAACTGGGCAATGCCAGAGCATTGAAGATATAGCGGTGAAGCTATATTATAATAGTGATTTAAGAAAACAAGTAGAAGAATAAGATCCCTGAATCAGATTGAGGGACTGATCACCTCAGTCTTCTACTTCACGACTCCCACAGTCTCCAGTACTTTTCTTTGTATTGGGTTGATAAGGGCACTGGTTAGCGAAACGTCCCCTTAATAAAGATTGCTAAGTGTTGCACACGAGTCTTATTAGTGAACCATTATGTCAGAATATACAGTGGCAGTAAGATCTAAGACTGACATGGTGTATACATATGATGGGTTATACTTGGTGTAAAATGGTATAACAGTGTGTTATACCATATATGATAGTGTATACATGATGGTTTACATCTCTATATTCTTCAGTAAGTGGACAATTAAGCACATAGTGTTCAAGAAAGTGACCATAGAGCTGACCACATACTTTGTATTTGGTTTAATCACCATTCGTCTACCAAACTGCCAGAAGTACTGGTAACCAAGCCTAAACCTGGCTACTATAACATCAGTCAGTCTGTACACAATGCAAGTTGCTCCATAAACGTACTTATCTACGTTCATGTCATCACAGTGAGTAACAAATCTACTCGGCCTTCTAAATGTATTCCTATAACATTCAGTTTCATTAATTATTTTTCTTCCTAATATTACTCCCAATGTTAAACACAGATATACCTAAGCTATATCTCCATTTTCCTTCAGGGAACTTTTTTTTTTTTTTGCTAACTTATCATCTTTATCATGAAAGAGTACTTCAGTGTGTGATGGAATCCATAACAATTGGGCGTCTACTAAATTATTTGCCATCCAAATGGCACTAAAATTAACTTATGACACTCAAAGGTATATCAAGTTTCTGCGGGAGGCCTGTGTAGGAATTAAACTAAAATCTAGACACAGTCTTATCTTTATGCACACCCCCGTCAGGGTTACACCCTTCAAACCAAACTTGGATTTAGACAGAATTAGAGGAAGTTAAATTGCTGTTTGTCCTCAGCTGGGAGCCTCGTGGAGTGTGGGGACTACTGATGTCTGCCTTTCCCATGAGTCTGTAACTGGCGTGGACATAACAGCCTAGCTGATCACGATGGTTTACAGGAACATATCACGTTGTCTCTCTTGGGAACCTCTGGTTCCTTACTGATGGGCGAGTCACATCCCTCTGAGAGAGAGATTCTCACGGGCCATATAGAGGTTATCTACTAAGAAAAGGATTAGCTACAGTCGAGGTATTTCTAGTTTTACATGTATGGCAAACAATACCAACATGATGAAGAATTAGACACATGTGCAACATCTGTGGTATATTTATTGTAGACGTTTCGCCACTCATTGGTTATCAAAATTCAGGACATAGTTGAAGACAAGAACTATATACAAAAGATGAGGTAATCAGTCCCTCCCGTCTTGTGATCAAAGTACTGAACTATTGAGACTCTGAGGTGAGAATAGCAGCAGAAGGTTCTTCCCTCCTCAATCCTCCAGCCCTTTGTAGCTTAAATCTTAAATATAATATGAGAAAGGTGAAAGAAATTTTATTCTATTAAGAACTAGTCTATTACTATCACAGCTACTACTCATCACCACCATCACTACTACTATATTTAGGCCCTGGATGTCTCATTATCAGTGATGGTGGTGAAATTGTTGCTAATATCGTCCAGCCAGCCCATCCTGTTAGCCAGACATCACGACAATGTTGTAAAATCAAGGGTGACTTGAATGCCTTCAACAGAGTAATCAAACTGTACTGCTCTAGCTGCCTGCAGTAGCTACCTATTTTTTCGGTCGCAGAGTCTTTGTCGCTTTTAGTTTCGTTGTGGTATGTTATATTTTAGTATGGATATAGGACAACTAACGTAACTCAAATGTGATCTTCATCCCAGCCTCTCCCAGCAGCCACATCTCGCACACGCCTCACTACCCCCGAGATGAGCCATGGTGATGTTAGGAAGTATTTGTGTTGTTCCAGTCAGGTACTGTCTTTGTTCTTTTGTTATGAGGTATTTCTTCAGTCTTAGAGTGCGAAGTGGAACGACCTGGACAATGGAGTGGTAAAGGGATTCTACATAACCTAACATTCTCTGGCTTTCAACCCAAAGAATGAATCCTAGAGCAGCCAACGAAGAGGCTGAGCCAGGAGCTGAGACTCGACTCCTGCAACCACATATAGGTGAGTACCTCACAACCCTCACTTCTCACCCTCCTCCCCCCGGTCTCGCTCTCAAAGCCTGTCAAAGTGACTGCCTTTGTCGGACTTTTGTACCTGGCTAGTAGGGGAGAGGGGTGAGACTGCTGCCCAAACTTACATGGGCATACACAGGTACTCCTTCCCCGTGGCTCCCCACCCTAGTACCCAGAGTGAGGAGCGACGCCCGTGTAGAGGTGAGAACAATCACTTCATCTGTGGTGAATGACTTTCAACTCCCCCGCTGACCCCTCCCCCTTGTGCCTCCCACAACACACCATCTTCCTCTCTCCCTCATCCCCCTTCCTTCCTTATCTACCTTCCTCTCTCCCTACCGACATTCCTACCCACCTCTCCACAAATATCTCACCTTCACTCCCCGTTCATCTAAGTCCTTGCCTACTTCCCTCTTTTATCTCCTCATTATATCGGTGTTACTGTCTATCACTGATGTAATGTTACCAGTCAAACACAGCAACATTGTGGAGTCTTGGTACAGAAGACGTCTCCACAACCCATTTTGCTAACCTCTGGTTCAACTCTTGGACATGACCTATTTCCACGGGTGGACCCCGCCCACCTGTGACAATGCCGTCATCTCCTGCACCTCATCTGACTCGTATATGAGCACCGATCTTACTGCCTGTGCGTAAGATTCATCAAGATTACGGTACAGACCATCTTCTCCTAGGCTAAGGGACCGATTAAATCATCTACCGTCTTCTGAATATATTTATGTAAGGCTGAGGGACTGATTCCCTCCTCTTCTACAGTCTTTCGTTGATGTCCCTGTATTGTACTGATAATGTCACTGGATGGGGAAACGTCTACAAAATAAAGCTATCCAGGTGTAATTCGTGTCTACGAATTACAGCCAGCCACAAGATTTTTTTCGGCCCGCAACAACGTGAAATATTTATAAATAGTAAAATTAATAAACCCTCATTTTCAGCCACTTAAAGTTAAGGATTTTGTTGCTTGTAATATTTTTTTATGTCAACATTTGTTCAAAATTTAGTTCTTGTTTCTTCGTAATTGTCACATTTCTCTCTTGTTCTGAATCATATCATTCGATTACAAAAGGATCCGAATAAAACTTATTCATTCATTTATATTTATTTATGATTGATTTGTTTTTCTTTGGCCCGCGAAAATGTGTAAAATATACGATGTGGCCCTCGTAGTGAAAAGATTGGAGACCCCTGGCTCTAACTCATCAACTTCTCTTCTTAAGAGCTCACTAATACACAACACAATGGTGCAGGTGGGTAGGATGAACACCATCACTAACATAGGCCAGGTCAGATCAGGCTCCCTGGTTGCTGGCTTGATCGATCAGGATGTTGGTGGCCGCCGCTCGTAGTCCAACGTATGCACCACAGCCTGGCTGACCAGGAACTGATTTGAAAGATATATCGAGTTCCCTTCTGAAGCTAATACGCCACTGATAAAACTAGGAGAACCATAGCATCACACAGCTGAATACGCCAAGGTACGAATGTACGCATCACCACAGGCTATTTACCTTCAATTTACGAGCAGTGTTGTTTAAACAGGACCAAATTGGCCCTCACATAACATTGACCTAACCATTTTTAGCTGCGGGGATTCTGGCGGTGTGGTGTACCTGTGACCGGTATCCAGAGTTGTTCTACTCCCGCAGCAACAACTTGCTTGTATTCTGACCAGATGTGACCTCTTTGATATACCTTGAAGAGTTTCGAGAGTATCTACTCTCTGAGCCCGGCCATGGGCCAGGCTCGTCTGGTGCTTGCCTGGTCAACCAGGCTGTGCTGCTGGAGGCCCGCTGCCCCACATATCCATCACAGCCTGGTTGATCTGGCACCTGGTGAAGATATTTGTCCAGTTTCCTCTTGAAGGCTTCTACACTGGTTCCAGCCGTGTTTCGGATATCTTCTGGTAAGATGTTGAATAGTCTGGGACCCCGGATGTTAATACAGTGCTCCCGTATTGTCCCCACCGCACCCCTGCTCCTCACTGGGTTTATTTTACACTTTCTCCCATATCTCTCACTCCAGTATGTTGTTATGGCAGTGTGCAGATTTGGGACCAGGCCCTCAAGTACTTTCCATGTATATATTATCATGTATCTCTCTCTCCTCCGCTCCAATGAGTACATGTTCAAGACTTGAAGGCGTTCCCAATAATTTAGATGTTTCAATGGCTCAATGTGAGCCGTAAACGATCTCTGGATTTGTTCCAGCTCTGCTATTTCTCCTGCCCTGAACGGGGCCGTCAGCACCTCATGTTATATCCTATATTTGTACTCGGTGCTCCAGGCTCTAGGTACCGAAGCAGTTGGAATTTGTCACAGTTGATCATGTCCCTTCGGGTTGGCTGTGAAGAACACTTGGTGGAGGTGTTGGTGGGACCCCAAACTGCTTCCTGTGGTGAGTGGAAGCAGCTGGTATGGTAGTGGTGAGGCCACCAAGCCACCAACACTCTGCCCTCAATACCATAAACATCCATCTCTGTGCCTCAAGCCTAATCACTTACAACCGTGTGTGACCAAGCCAACTCATACTACTTTGAGTTAACTCAGCCTACAGATATGCAACTATATTTACCCCCGAAATAAACTTAAAACTAAATAATTTTTTATGAGTCAAAACGCAAGAAATTAACTGGCTACCTCAACCCCGAGTGCAAGTGCAGGAGAGGACCCTGGTGTCGTCTCCTGTTCCTCCCCTGTCGTCTCCCGTTCCTCCCCTGTCGTCTCCCGTTCCTCCCCTGTCGTCTCCCGTTCCCCTGTCGTCTCCCGTTCCTCCCCCGTAGTCTCCTGTTCCTCCCCGTCATTTCCTGTTCCTCCCTGTCGTCTCCTGTTCCTTCCCTGTCGTCTCCTGTTCCTCTTCTGTCGTCTCCTGTTCCTCCCCTGTCGTCTCCTGTTCCTCCCTGTCATCTCCCATTCCTCCCCGTCGTCTCCTGTTCCTCCCCGTCATTTCCTGTTCCTCCCCTGTCGTCTCCTGTTCCTCTCCTGTCGTCTCCTGTTCCTCTCCTGTCGTCTCCCGTTCCTCCCTGTCGTCTCCCGTTCCTCCCCTGTCGTCTCCCGTTCCTCCCCTGTCGTCTCCCGTTCCTCCCCTGTCGTCTCCCGTTCCTCCCCTGTCGTCTCCCGTTCCTCCCCCGTCATTTCCTGTTCATCCCCCGTCATCTCCCATTACTCCCCGTCGTCTCTGTTCCCCCGTCGTCTCCCCATTCCTCCCCGGGTTTGCAGCGACCAAGCCGGCTTTCGCTGGCCTCAAGCTCGCCAGAGTCACCACCAACTCATCGGTGAGGATCAGGGCGTCGCACTCCGTCAGGATCGCGAGGCACCTGCCGCTGAGGATCGGAGCGACGCACACCGTGAGGTGGGAGCGACGAACACCGTGAAGGAGGGAGCGACGCACCCGTGAGGGTGGGAGCGACGAACACCGTGAAGGAGGGGCGACGCACACCGTGAGGGTGGGAGCGACGCACCCGTGAGGGTGGGAGCGACGAACACCGTGAAGGAGGGGCGAGAAGACCGTGAAGGAGGGAGCGACGCACACCGTGAAGGAGGGGTGACGCACACCGTGAGGGTGGGAGCGACGCACACAGTGAGGGTGGGAGCGACGCACCCGTGAAGGAGGGCGACGCACACCGTGAAGGAGGGAGCGACGCACCGTGAGGTGGGAGCGACGCACACCGTGAAGGAGGGAGCGACGCACACCATGAGGGAGTAGTAGTGACCAAAGAAAATAGTTCAGAAACGTTACCATCTTGGGTTAGTGGAGGCGTACACCATTTTGGGTTTAGCGAGTGCCATGATGGTGTGTCTAACAGTGACATGCTCCTACCTCTTCTACTACGCTTATTACCACTCCAAACACTGCTGAACTCCTGCTGCAGGCCGCTCCAACCTTCATTAACCACATCAAAATTCACTTCATTTTTTATTACACAATTTTTCTGATTATCGGTGGTCACCTGCTGTATGACCCTTGTGGTTTAGCGCTTCTTTTGATTATAATAATAATAATCGGTCGTCACCTGTAGTCGCTTCTGGGGTCACTGCTCCCGAGGCCAGGTCCCAGACGAGGCCTCTTGGATCAGGCTACCTACCTGGAGGGTATTCCGGGATCAACGCCCCCGACCTCCGCATGAACCAGGTACATGATCTATGTCAAGTAAGGCAACAGCGGCACTTCTCTCCATTTCCAACCAAAATACTTCTTAAACCACAACCAAAGCTTCGCCTTGAAGCCAAACAGGATGCCTTAAGCTGTATTGATAACTTAGTCACACAGCACACTCTTTCACAAATTATTTACGTTGATGGTTGTGTTCACCAATCCACTGGTGCAGCTGTTGTCAGAGTGATGGCTCTCTTAAAGAAATTGGAGCACGCATCAATAACTGGGCCTCTACCCTTCAGACAGAACTGTTTGCCATACTCTTTGCACTAAAATGTGTCCATGTATCTAAGGTTGACACTTTAATTGTAACTGATTCCCTATGATCCACAAATGCTCTCAACTCATTAAGTAGAAATTGGGGCATGCTTGTGTCAGAAGCCAGACCTGTGTCTGGCTTCTGGTAGGATTGTGGACAGTGGAGTCAGAGTGCACATGCTGTGGATTCCATCTCACATTGGTCTCCAGATGCATGATAGAACTTATGGAGTTGGTTAAGTTGAATGCTTTCTAAGAGGAAGTAATTACAATCTTGGCTTATCAGTTAGGAGTTTGAGAATAATAATACGAAAAGAACTTCCACTGAATTTTATTGACTCGGGGAGATTGACACCAGTCAGTCCATCTATCATCATTCCATCATGCAGGAGGAGCCACATGTCTATGGTGCATCCAACAAAATAAGCAGACTCTTGGATGTCAGTACTGCCCGGCTCCGGGTGGGTTACAAGTATCTTTGGTAGGTTAAATCACCACCACCAGATGTAGACCAAACGAAATGTAAACTTTCCAGATGGACTACTGTCACACCCTGCGTCATTATGTACTGGAGTGCGATAAAATGAATGAATTCGAGACAACTCACTCAGAAATGTTCAAGAAATGGCAAAGTATTTTATCCACAGTGGTATATTACAAACCATTCTGGAAAAATACCTAACTTTGCTCACAGTAAATAAAGCATTACTACATACGTGTGTGTGTGACCTAATTAATATTTGCACTAATAACTCATTACAGTTGTGGACCTGTGAATGGCCCATTACTTGTAATTTGTTCATGATTGTAACCATGTACAGACGTGTAGATGATTCATTATATTTGTAACTTGGTCATGATTGTGACCAGATCTACCTGGAGTTCATTACTTTTGTAACTTGTTCAGCTATCAAAACTTTGGTGCCCAGTCCCTGGACCCATTATGTACCTCTGTAATCTTTAGACTACCGCCACAGGATGGGTATGGGGTGCATAATAAAGATTTAAACTGTCTTCATGGCAGTGTGTTACCCACATGATGAGTGACACTGACCAATACTGTCTTGATGGCAGCGTGTTCCTCATAGGATGAGTGGCACTGACCAATATGACAGTGAGTTCACTCACAGGATGAGTGGCAATGACCAATAGACAGTGAGTTCACTCACAGGATGAGTGGCAATGACCAATATGACAGTGAGTTCACTCACAGGATGAGTGGCACTGACCAATAGACAGTGCTTCCTCCGGATGGTGGCACTGACCAATATGACAGTGGGTTTCCCCAAGGATGAGTGGCACTGACCAATAAAAAGTGAGTTCCTCACAGGATGAGTGGCACTGACCAATATGACAGGAGTTCACTCACAGGATGATGGCACTGACCAATATGACAGTGAGTTCACTCACAGGATGAGTGGCACTGACCAATATGACAGTGAGTTCACTCACAGGATGAGTGGCACTGACCAATATGACAGTGAGTTCACTCACAGGATGAGTGGCACTGACCAATATGACAGTGAGTTCACTCACAGGATGAGTGGCACTGACCAATATGACAGGAGTTCGCTCACAGGATGAGTGGCATGACCAATATGACAGGAGTTCCTCCGGGTTAGTGGCACTGACCAATATGACAGTGAGTTCACTCACAGGATGAGTGGCACTGACCAATATGACAGTGAGTTCACTCACAGGATGAGTGGCACTGACCAATATGACAGTGAGTTCACCACAGGATGGGGCCTGACCATTAAATTTAGCCTTCGGGAAAACGAAAAAAAATTTATTCAGGTGAAATCAAATTTACTCCCAGAATTCCTACACCCATGTCCTCAGTCACCATCACAACCACCACCGTCACACAAGCTACCTCCAACAACCACCACCGTCACAAAGCTCCTCCCATTACAACCACCACCGTCACACAAGCTACCCCATCACAACCCCACCGTCCCCCACAAGCTACCTCCATCACAACCACCACCGTCACACTTACCTCCATCACAACCACCACCGTCACAAAGTTTACCCCATCACACCATCTACATATAAAAATAGATTAGCACCCAGTAGGCCTACTGGCATGGGTGGATACACTATCATCCCAGCATCTGCATCATCGGTGTTTACCTGAAGTCGCTTTCAGAGATCACCGCCCCCGCGACCCGGTTCCATACCAAGCTTCTGGTTGCTAGTCTGATCGATCAAGTTTGGTTCGCCGCCAGTAGTCCAACGTATGCACCACAACCCGATTGATCAAGAGTTGGTTTGAGGACTCTTTAGTTCCCTCTTGAAGACAGCTAAGGGTTTTGGAATCCCCATTTTGAATAGGGGGGGTGTTGAAGAGTCGTGTCCCCTAACACTTATTGACTTCTCTTTTGTCCTATTTGAAATCCTGCACTGTCTGCTGCCTTCTTGGTTCAAGAGTAATTTGGTGTGCAGGTCTGGGATTAATCCCTCCATTAAATTCCACGTTCAGATTATGATGTATTTTTCTCGCCTACACCCTAAGGAGTTGCGATAATTTAGGCGCTTGACGGGAGTTTATACAAGCTGTACATTTTCCAGCTCAGCAATTTCGCTTACCTTGAAGGTGGCCGTTAGTACATATGAATATTCCAGCTTAGAGGAAGAGTGACTTGAAATTATCAGTTTTTTGACATCTCTTGTTTTGAAGGTTCTAGTTATGCAACCTATCTTTTTTGTTGTAGATGCCATAACAACATTGCTTCTTTAAACGTGAGATATGCCCGTACCACCTCCCGGGTCTCTAAATTGACTGGCGTTCATTTGGTTTAGTTTGTCTTGTACTCCAATGTTTTTATTTCATCATGCTGGTACAGCATCCACCATACTACGGGGAGAACCACCGCCATTCCACCGACAAAACTACCATCACCCCTACATACTGACTATCGTGGTCGCCTCTAGCGTCTCTGACACCCCTTTCACTGATAGGAATACTATGAGGAGCATGTATGTATCTTATTGAGATGGCGCCACAATACCTGAAGCCACCGACGCAGTGCATATTATCAACTGTGATTACAAGTGAACTATAAAAAATCTCACTGCCTGCGTGCCTCTGCATCAGAGACGTCATGTCTTGTCTTGGTCCTGTCTCGGGCCCAGGTCACCATTTCAACTTGATTGATCTGCGACCCCTTGTTAGGTCCTATGTCTGCCTGCAAGGCGCTAGCACTACTTTTTTACCTCTGGCAGGTTTCAAGTTTTCTTACTTTGCCGCCTAGAACTAGGCCCGACTTATCTTTGATAAGTTTAGATTTTTTTCTCCGGCCCGACCCTAGACCAGGATTTAACGCTTGCCTGGTCAATTGCTGTTTCTGGCGGCCCGTTGGCCCACACATATATCACAGCCTGGTTGATCTGGCATTTGGTGGAGATACTTGTCTGTTTCTGGTAAGATCTTGAAAAGTCGGGCCAAGAATATTGAATGTTCCCTTATTGTGCTCACAGCGCCCCTACTTTTTACTGGGTTTTTTGCACCTCCTCACATCTCTCTCCTCCAGTGTTGTTATGAGTGTGCAAATTTGGGACCAATCCTTCTAGAATTTTCAGGTGAGGGGTTTAATACATCTCTCTCGCTTATGTTTCCGTTGTACAGATCAATGGATTTCAAATGTTCCCAGTAGTTTAAGTGCTTGGGGTGAATCTAAGGGCAAAAGGGCCCCCTGCATATTTTCCAGGTCTGCAGTTTTGCCTGCCTTGCATGAGGCTGTTGAGAACAAGGATTCAAAGTATCCCCCGGGTTGGCAACCCTTGGGTTTTTAAGGTTCTAGTTATCCAGCCTATCACTCTTTCTTGCGGTTGTCATGTGACAATGTCGTCATCTTTAAAGGTGAGATGCTCTGGGCATGATTTGCTCCAAATTCTTTCACATTAGTCTAATTACGGCCAATAATGTACGTATGAATTATATAAAAGGACGCTGCTGCAGTGTTGATCCTGGGAGGGATGTTATCTTCTGCACCATGCTAGGCTGTGTACTCACAAACATCTAAATAAACAACATCAAACACTTTATTTTAGAATACTAAGGTAAGTGTACTACACACCTTTAAAGTGATCAAGATGAGTGTCTACAGAGGCTCACCTGAACACTGTCAAAAGTCTGGTCCGGGCCACTCCCCCCGCACTTCCCCAAGGTAACGTCAACATGCAGCAAAAACATTTAACTTTTTTGGGTGATTTTTTCTCTTAAAGATGACACGAGGCAAAAAAATTTTCCAAACTTAAAAGACGCCTCAAACTTTGTAGTTTAAGTGGCGGGTCCTGGTGCCTGGGGCCCGTGGCATGACAGTGAAGTCTTCGAGTCGGTGTCAACATTGAAAATGTGGTTCTTTAGATCACCCCCAAGTATTACTGCAACTCTTACTGACACAACTAAAAAAAGGGGGAAGGAGAGGAAAAAGAAAGTAGGGAGGGAGAGAGAACCGGGGAGGAAAAAAGAAGCTTGGAGAGGAAAAAAAACGGGGGAGATGAAAGAACAAAGGAGAAGTGAAAAAAACCATTTATCACAAAAAAAAAGATGGGGAAAAGTGAGATCAAACCGTACAAAAAGAAGAGACGACTTGCGCGCTTTCAATTTTAAATTCCCCACCTGTACCGACTCAACAACAGAGTGTACAAAAAATTTCTATGTTGGATTGCTCCTGCAGTACAGCTTCTGGCTCACCACAAATACCCCAAAATAAAACATAAAACCCAAAGGTTTGTCACTATTATACAACATTAGTAATGGATCGAGACACTTGTGGAAAATAGGGAATTTTTTGGAAAATTTAACATTTTTTATCGTCCCAAAAAGGGGGGAAGGGGGAATTTGAGGTAATCAGTTTCAGCCTGGAATCGATGTGTGGACTGATTACCCAAACTCCTCCTCTCATTACCCATTTCTACTTTTTATCGGACTGATGAAGCACTTTGAGGAAGTTTCCTCAATAAAGATTCCCATATTTTATAATTCCAATCTTCAACGTGTCGGTTTCAAAACCATTTATCACAACATTAGAAAGTCCCCTTTTGCTATACGGCGCAGAGTGGCCTCCATACTATAAATTTATATAAATGTATAGACAACAGTCATAAGTGTTCGCAATAAAGCAACAGAATCTGGTTCATATTAAAAAGCATAAATAATAGGAGTCCTCAGGTTGTTCTTTTCTATATATCCTTGGTTAGGCCTCATCTAGATTATGCTGAAAGTTTTTCCCCTTTTTTCTGAATGGATAAAATCTCTGAAAACTAAAAAGGGGATGACTAAGGATCCCATGTATCAGAAATCTTCCTAGAGGATAGACTGAGGGCCCTGAATCTGCACTCTCTAGAAAGGGAAATTAGGTGGGAAATGCGGTTATAAATGGAAAAAAGGAAAAAATAAAGGGGGGTGTAACTAACGTGCTAAAAATATCTAGCCAAACGGACCCCACAAGGGTTTTTAAAATTGGAAAAATTTCGATTCAAAGGATATGGGGAAACTTGGTTTAGTAACAATTGTGGATAGTGGAACAAACTCCCAGTACCGTTATAGAAGCTAAGACGTTGTGTACTTTTAAAAATAGGTTAGATAAATACATGAGTGGGTGTTGGTGGGTGTGAGTTGGACCTAACTAGCTTGTGCTACTGGTGCCCCGACCTGACTAGGTTGGGTCATTGGATTAAGTCGGTGGAAACTTGGAGCGCCCCCATGGGCCAGTAGACCTGATGCAGTTTCCCCTTTTTTTTTATGTTGTTATAAAGGGGGGTGTTTAGGGGGGAAAAAAAAAGTAACAAATAATAAAAAAATAAATAATAAAAAAATAATAATAATAAAAAATTATTTCAAGGGGTTGTGGAAAATTTGTGAAGACCCACGGGGTGAAGACCGGTTGAACATGACTGAAAACTCTAGAGGCAATTTCTTGGCTGACTGGTCATAGACCGCTGGTGACCATGTGGGGGAAATTTTCCTTGATTGGTCCCCTTAGGGACCATTGGCTCCCTTGGCTATGATGGCCGGCGGGGCCATAGGGCCCCTTTTAGGTTTATGGACCTATGATGGCTGGCGGGGGATGTTAAGAGGTCTCTGGGGGAAGTGCCATTTGTCGGGTGACTGTGAAGTGCCATAAAGCAGGCAGCAGTAAGTGGCACCACTCTTCCACCCCCGCCACACACACTCGGGGGAGGAGCTGTGGCAAACAGTAAAGTCCGGAGACAATTTTATTTTACATGTCTCCCCCAAACCTATGTAACTTCCAGGTATTAAATTTTCACAGTTATCTAGTAGATGTGACAAGCAGGTTTTTTTCCTCTGAATTTGTTAACTTGTGTTGTGTTGGTGTACTTTTCCTTAAATTAGTAATTCAGCATCTCTTCTCTTTCAAATTATTATTATCATGGAAGAGCGCTAAACCCGTAGTTTGAAATTAGACACTTATGAAAAGTAGGGGCGCCATTGGTACACTAAAAAAAACACCATAAGTGTCGGGGCCCAAACTGTTCAACAGCCTCCCACCAAGTATAAGGGTATTACCAATAGGACCCTGGCTTTCAAGGGGAGGGGGACAGATAAAGAGTCGACCCCGGATCAGCCGGGCTGTGGTTCGTACGTTGGACTACGTTGCAGTCTGCCACTCCCTGCGAGGGGGTGAAGGGGAGGAGGAAGGGCCCCAGGAGTGAGGAGTCCAGCACCTGCAAAGGCAGTTTCCCCCGAATGGCGGAAATCAAAAAAGGAAGGGTTAAGAGAAGACTTGAAGGTGGAAATCGCTTCTCTGTTCTTCAGGATGAGTGTACTCCAGTGGCCAGAAAATGTCTATTCCCCCCAAGAAAAGGTAAGGTACTACTTCCCAAGTAAGGTAAAGTACTACTTCCCTGCTAATAGAAAAATTTTGGGGAAGGGGATAAAGGTAAGATATATGGACCGGTTTTCTGTAAAAAAAAAGGGGAGGGGTTTTTCCCCCCCGGGGGGGGTTTTGGGGAGAATATCAAAGGTTAAAAATACCCGGGGGTAATGGGAAAAACCCATTATCTTTCAGTGGGGGAAATGATTTGGGGAAGGTAGGAAAAAAATGCAGATGAGGGGTCGCAAGATCAAAATTTTGGGGGGGGTTAATTATATGTGCTTTTTCCAAAAGGGAGTGAAATAATTTTTGGGGAAATTTCAAATTGCGGCTGAAGATACTAAAAGGAATTAACCATTCATTAAAAAGGGGACAACTTTAGGAAACATGATTTTGCGGGAGGAAAACCTGGGGGGGGGGAAAAAACCCAACTCTTGAGAGGGCATTCTGAATCCTTTTTACCTTTGCCTTTTTGAAGAGTTTCAGTATTACTCTCTGAGCCCGGCCGGGGGCCATCCTAGGAAAACTGATAGAAGATGAGGTGGGGTGTGTGGGAAACAGTCATTTGGGGAACACTAGGGCTGAAAACAGTAAGTGTAAAAAAAAATTCATCATAAAGTTACAAATAAATACAATGGATCAGGTCAGAAAAAAAAGGGGCACAGAGGAAACAAGGGGCCCCTTTGGTTTATATACTATGCGGGAGTGTAAAAAATAAGATAGATATTAAGATTAATTGCAAGTGCAGGAAACATAGATTTTTGCTATAACAGAGACCTGGCTCAATCTAAAGATAGGGGTTGCCTTCTGAATGTCACATCAAGGCATAAATTATTCCACACTGATAGGATCAACGGAAGGGTGGTGGAGTACTTTTGGTCGAGAAATTTAAATTGTTGTGTTAGAAAGATATAAAATTAGAAGCGTCCCACTGAATCTTTTGGTTACAGCTTTTTGGGGGGCCGTGTAAAACTTATCTTGGGTGTGATTTACGGGCCCCCAAAATTTTTGAGGGGGAGTGCAGTAACTTTATGGGATGAAATTTAAAATTACATATGAAAATGTTGTGCTAATGGGAGATTTCAACTTTGAAAATTGACTGGAGCAATTTTGACGGAAAATTTTTAGAGTAAGTGACTTTCTTGATAGTTCGGTTGTTTTTGAAACAGTTGGTGACAAACCAACTGAAAATAACCTGCTAGACTTGGTTCTTGCCAGCAGGGAACCTAATTAATAATCTTGAGGTTAATGATGAGTTGGGGAAAAGTGATCACAAATCACTCAGTTTTAATATATCAGGAAATTTTACCCTAATAATTGAATCAAGTCTCTGTCCCTGACTTCCCCTTGATTTCATAGGACAAAAAAATTACCTGGGTAGGCAAAAATGGAATGACCTGACAGTGGGGGGTAGGTGGTGATTGCCAATATGACGTTTTTTTAAAATAGTTCTAGCTGCTCAGACAACTTTGTTCCAATAGGGAAACAGATCAAACAAAAATGATCTAAGTGGATGAACAATAGATTAAAACATCTCATTGGTCAAAAGAGAGGCATTAAAGGAATCAAAAGGAGGGGCAATTAAGTAATCAATATATTCAGTTAAAAGAGAAATAAAAAGGGGAAAAAAAAACAAAAAGATATGAGGTTAAAGTTGCAAGAAAATCGAAGACTAACCCAAAAATTTTTCAGGTATACAGAAGTAAGATTAGGGCGATAGGCCCCTCAAAAAATTTCTCAGGTCAACTCACCGTCAGTGATAAGGAAAGTGTAAATTTTTAAATTACTTTCTCAGTTTTTTACAGGAAGATACTTGATATTCCAGAAATAATAAATTATGTAGGGGACGGAAACTATACACGATTAGGGTCACAAGTGACATGGTCCTTAGACAAAAGATAAATTAAAACCTAACAAATCCCCCCGGGCCCCGATGAACTGTATGCAAGGGGGTTTAAAGGAATGTAAAAGGGCTTAGCAAACCTATGGCTAATCTTTTTTAAAATATCCGCAAAAAGGCATGGTGCCAGATAAGTGGAAAATTGCAAATGTAATACCTATTTTTTAAACAGGAGACAGGCCTTGCTTCGAACTATAGACCAATAACCCCAAACCCCCATAGTGGGAAAATTTATGGAACAATAATAGCCGAGGCAATTGAGCCATCTTGAAAAGCATAAAAATCAATGAATCTCGGGTTTTTTAAAAAAAGGGGTTCCTGCCTTTTTAAAATTTAAAACTTTTTTTTTTGGTATTTGAGGAGGAGATCATGGTAATGAATATGATTTGTGTATATGGACTTCAGTAAGGCTTTTGATAGAGTCCCCATCAGAGCTATTGAGGAAAATTAAGGCCCCGGAATAGGAGGGAAATTTTTTTTCCGGGGAGAATGGTTGACAAATAGGCAGCAGAAGTTTGCATAAATGGGGAGAAACAGAGGGGAAATGTCACAAGCGGTGTTCCACAGGGGGGAGTATTGGGCCCCTTTTGTTCACAATCTACATAAACGACATAGATGAGGGAAAAATGGGGATGAAGTTTGCCGATGACATCAAAATAGGCCGTCCAATTCATTCAAATGAGGACATTAGAGCACTCCGGAAATTTGAATAGACTGATGCAGTGGTAGAATGGCAGATGCAGTTTAAATAGATAAATGAAAAATTCTAAATATTGGACAGGACAATAACCATCCCCATATAAACTAAATAATGTAGATCTTAAACTACTGATTGGAAAAGGATTTAGGAGTTCGGGTTTTCAAAACTAAAACCAAGACAGCAGTGCATAATGTTCGAAAAAAAGGGAAAGAATCCGGGGGTTATATAAAAACAAAAAAAAGGGGTCCTCAGGTTGTTCTTCAACTCTTTTACCCTTTGGGGTTAGGCCCATCTAGATTATGCTCCCAATTTGGGGGCACCGTATTACAGAATGGATATAAATGCTCTGGAAAACGTACAAGGAGGATGACTAAGTTGATTCCTGTATCAGAAATCTTCCCTATGAGGATAGACTAGGGCCCTGAATCTGCACCTAAAAAAGTAGAATTGGGGGGGGTATGATTGGGGAAAAAGGAAAACTTTTGGGGTTCCATAAATGTTCTTACTATGGAGGTTGCTTATTATTTGAAAAATAAGAATCTGTCACCTGCTTTAAAATAGGTATCACATATGCCTTTTTTCCCTTATCTGGCACTATGCCATTTCCCTTTTTCAACACTTATCATGGGGTACATGACAAATATTTGGGCAAAGAAATATTTAGGTTGAGTCAGAGACAAGTATATTTTATTAAAATGTTTCGGACTTACACTTCTCAGGGCCCGGTACAAGGGTGGGGAAATTGAGCTTTTTTAGAGCAAAAGGGGACGCCGTAGTGGGTAGTCGGTGAGTCGGTGAGTGGTGAGTCAGGTGAGGGGGGCTGGCAGGGACTAGTGAGTCAGGTGACGCCGTAGTGAGGTGACGGTACGGTGAGTCAGGTGACGCCGTAGTGAGGGACGGTGGCTGGGAGGTGACCCTAGTGAGGTGACGGTAGGCTGGGGGTGACGCCGTAGTGAGGTGACGGTACGGCAGGTGACGGTAGGGTGGGAGGTGACTGTAGAGTGAGTCAGGTGATGGTAGGGTGAGTCAGGTGACGGTAGGGGGGGGGTGACTGTAGGGTGAGTCAGGTGATGGTAGGGTGGGGAGGTGACGGGGGAAAAAAAGTGACGTAAGGTGAAAGGGGGGTGCTAAAGAGTAGGTGATGCTAAAAGAGTAGGTACTGATGAGGAAAACGAGTCACAAGGTTAAAACGCAAGGGGGTTTAAAATTTTTAAACCCAAAAAAGTTTCTTTTTGGTATATAGAAAGGGGGGGGCCCAGGTTTTGAGTGGCACCTCTCCCCCTCTGGCCATACGAGGGAAAGGCAATGGCGTGTAAGAGAAGTGAAGAGAGCTGCAGGAAGAT
Source organism: Cherax destructor (assembly GCA_009830355.1). NCBI lineage: Eukaryota > Metazoa > Arthropoda > Malacostraca > Decapoda > Parastacidae > Cherax > Cherax destructor. Next base: position 80,259 of record WNWK01008963.1, read on the forward strand.
GTAGGGTGAGGTATACCTTTTTTATCCTTTGAAGTTCCCAAGGGTTTTCTCTCCCGGCCCGGCCTGGGGGCCTTGGGGTTCCGGTCAACCAGGCTGTTACTGCTGGAGGCCCCCCGCCCCACATATCCATCACAGCCTGGTTTTTCTGGCACCTGGTGAAGATACTTGTCCCCCTTTTTAAAATTTTTTCCCCAGAGTCAGTTTATTGAGCA